>PJEX01000162.1:65276-97625 GCA_005350895.1 Colletotrichum tanaceti
GGGGGGGGGGGAATAGACAGGTCGCCGCCGTACGTACTTCTTGATGCCCTTCTGCCTTCCAGCATGGAACGTAGGCCGCACGCACTCAGAGTCGAGCTGGATGCACCTCTTGCATTTGTTCTCATGCGGGGAATAGTCGCACTTGATCTTACTTCGGCGGCAGACCAGACAGGCGGCCTGCTTTGGACGTAGCGATTGAGGATCCTCCATCCAGGTGAGGGGGAGGTCAGAGGGGAGCCCGGTTGCACAACGGCGGATCTCGGTGAGAGAGAGAGAGAGAGTGAGTGAGAAGCAAGCGGCGGATTGAAGGGGACGGGGACGGGGACGGGGACTCAAGAGCACGCAGCTTGGATCCAATATCAGAGATGGGATATGGGTTAGTTGACGATACAAAAAACCCCAAACAAAAAACGCTGCCCCTTGATCCGTAGAGCAGACAGCTCTGCTGAAGATGGGAAATGCTAAAACATTGGGTTCCAGGACCCCCGACGAGATGTTCCAAGTACTTGAAGGGGCGCGTGAAGCCGGAATCACTGGGGACAAGACGAATGAGGGCACGAATCAGCTCTCGGCTACGGACCCGTCCTGCCGTCTGCCGACCGAACGAGCTTAGTCATTCCATCCTCTCTCTCTCTTGGTGGGCGAAGGAGATTACATAATTCTACGAGTCACTGAGGGCTGGGCAACTCTTGGCCTGAGGGGTTGAGTGAGACAAGTGAGATGTCACGAGTTAGAGCACACAGTAAGGCATAGGAGATTTAGGGTGAAAGATGCTTATCCTATTGTAATAATAGGTGACAAAAAGAGATACTGTTAAATACATAATGGCATGTGAATAAGCATATAAGAGGAATAAATTAGTAAGCTAAAATATACATAGACTTCCTTATAATATACCCCCTAATTGTTTAAGCAATTAAGCAATTAAAATTAGTTATAAATAGACAAAAATAGTATATTAGAATTAATCCCTTAAGTGCTTATAAAATATAACTGTAAAATAACTAAGTGATTATGTTGTTATAGTATATTATATAGCCTTTATTAATAGCCTTATTTTGCTAAGGGTTATCCTAAAACAGAAATAAGGGTAGCTAAAGGTAGTAAGAGTATAAGAGGTAGTAAAAAGTAGGATTTCTGCTGCCTGCTGCTACAAAATTTTCTTCCTTTCTTCTGCAAGCCCTTATTATTATTAAAGTAAGTGTTTTTAAGTTAAATTTATATACCTTAAGTATGTTTTTGCTAATAAGAATTAATAGACTAACAGCTAATAGATAATTTTAAAATAACTAATAAGTTAAAGAATAGTGTATCTGCCTTTTACTATATATAGGATATTACTTAGTAGTTATTAATTTTATTTTTAGCTAATAGTAATAGTACCTCCTATAAGGAGGAGGAGATTACTGCTATAAGTAAGGTTACTACCCTCACCTTTCCTAATAACCCTATTACTGCTGCTGCCGTTAAGAACAACCTTCTTGCAGGCTATTCCCCTTTTGTTATTAAGTCTCTATACCCTAAGCTAGAGGAAGAGGAAGAGGAAGAGGAAGAGGTAGGAAACAATAAGGAGGAGGAGGAGACTAAGAGCAAGAGCAAGGACAATAACCCCCTGCTAAAGCGTAGGTAGTATAATACTATTAATTAACTTATTGCTAACTAGATCTTATAGACTAAAAGCTTATAACTCCCTTAAAGAAGGGAAAGGAGACCCTTTTTATATACAGTATGTTATTATATATATATATGTTAGCTAATAAGAAGTGTTCTAATATATGCATAGCTCTTAAGAAAGGTAATAGCTAGCTAAAGGAGCGTGAGATCCCCTGCCTCCTATGCTTAAAGGCTGCTCTTTATAGCTAAGGCACTAGTTATTACCTAGAGGGTAGTAGATAACAGTGTATTTAGTGCTTTAGCAGTTAGGCTGCTTAATTCTATTTACCTATTAAGCCTGTGTTATAGGCCTTTACAGATAAGCTTAGAGATAAGCTTAAGGGAAGAGTAAGGAAGACTATAAGTTTTATGTATATTTTATATTATTTAGTACTAACATATATTATAGAAGCTATCCTATTTACAGACTATAATTTATAGTTTAATTAACTATAGCTATAAGGTTAAGGCTAATATCCTAGACTAGGTCCTCCTTTTACCTACCCCCTAGCTAACAGTTATAGAGGTACTGCATACTCTTCCTAAGTATGTAGTGCTAAAGCAGCTAGTAGTGTTATTTAATATTATGCCTATAGAAGCTATCTTACTAGAGGTAGTTATTATTGCTATACCTGCTATACCTATAGTAGTTAGTAGTACTCCTTATAAGGAGTAAAAGAGTTACCTCCTAGAGGCAGTTAAGCCTCTTATTAGGGATACCCTTATAGCTCCCTTAGGCTATTACCTTAATAAGTATATAAAGTAGTTATTTTAGTGTATGCTCTATAGGGTAGTTACTAAGTTCTTACTAGGCGTAGCCTATAATATAAATTATTCTGTATTTCTACTTATCCTATATTAAGTGTTATATATTACTAAGGTTTAGCTATAAGCAGAATTCCTTAAACTTTGCATACAATAGGTTCTTTATTAACCTATTAGCTAGTATCTTATTTATAGGTATATACATAACAGAGAAGCTTCCTTTTGCATACTCTTATTATAGCTATATATTCTAGATATTAACATAACGCAAGCAAGTTATTATATATTTATTTTTGTTAACTATAAGGTATATAGTCTAAAGGTTATTATAGTATACTTTCTACTTATTATCTAGTATAAGATTAATATCCCTAAAAAGGCGCTAGAGAGCTATTACCTCCTTTATAGTATACTTAAGGCAGAGAAGCTCTACCTTTATAGTAGATATAGTAACTATATTCTAGCGTACTGCTTTCCACTAAATAGGACCTCTAAAGAGGTAAATAAGGTATCCCTATAATAAACGCCTTATTAAAGGGTTATCTATAAAGCTTATATCTCTAGCTATAAGGAGAGATTAAGCCCTTAGGATATAGCTATAGGTAAGTATAATAAATCTTATATAATAGAGGTAATAGATACACTAGTTAGCAGCAATAATATATCTAGAGCTTAAGTTAGTAAGAAAGCATAAGAGCTATATATATATAAATGTAATGTCTAGTCTTATTATTACTGCTAAATAAAGCACTAATCCTACTATTTCCTAATAGCATTTTACCTATTAATAAGTTACTTAACCTTTATTTAGGACTAGCTTAAAGAATAGAAGTAGTATAGCTAGATATTAGCTGTTAGTAAGGTTAAAGCGCTTTATAGTTCTTTTAGTATAGGTGTCTTAAAGGAGGTAAATCTTCTTGTTCTTTTAATTGCAGATAATTCACATACCTAGGTAGTAATCTAGTAGGCTTTCCTTAATCTTAAACCTAGCTATAATGCCTAAGATAATCTTATCTACCTCCCTCTTATAACTTTAGTAGAAGATAACCTTAAAGTTATTAATATAGAACATAAGAATTACCTTCTTGTCTGCTAATTAGTAAATATACTGCTCCTTATTATAAGTAACTATTATAAGATCTTTTAAAGCTCCTGTAAACGTTAAGAACTAGAGAATAGGAGCATTATAGAGGCTGTAGAGAGTATGTTTTAGTTATATAATTTTGCTAGGGATCTTATACCCCTCTAGGAGCTTAACATAGATCTTATAGTTGTTATTAAGAACTAAGTTAAGAAATACGTTTATAACGTTAAATTACCTAATCTTAAGGTTAAATTAAGCTGCTAGAGCTATCACTATCTAAAAAGCCTTTACTGCAAGCATAGAGGCATAGGTGCTCTATAAAAGGTCTAGTGTCTATAAATCTCCTTATATATAGACATATGCCTTATATCTGTTAAGGAGTCTGTCCTTATTAAATTTATATAAAAAGATCTATTTAAGGGGTAGGATATTAAGAGAAGGATTATAGTTAATAACTTCCTATATGTCTTTATCCTAGATCTTACCTATCTCTGTTTCTATAGCTTTAAGAAACTAAGCCTTAACCTCTAGAGGCAGCTTATTAAGATCCTTCTAGTAGTTTAGTAGGTTAATAAGGTTATCCTTATAAAGCTTAAGAATCTTACTAGACTTAAGAGTCTTACTAGCTAAATAGCGCTTAAGATAGGCTCTCTTAATAGCTCCTCTAAAGACTTTATAAAGGGTCCTATATCCTAGGTTACTTTCTTCCTCTACCTTTCGCTAATTAGGCAGAAAGGTACTAAATAGGTAATCCTAGGAGTGTTTCTATTATACAGTTCTTTAATTAAACTGCATAATTATGTAGATATACCTACTATATATCTGTTTCTAGAGTTTTATAATAGCTTAGCATACTTATTAGTTAGGACTTAGTATATCTATATTAATAGGTAGTAGCTAAGAACTGCTGTTAGTATCTAGTCTGCTGTTTGCTAATAGGCTAGTTATGTATATATCTACAGAAAAAAGAGATAGTCCTAGACTAGAAATGCTGTTAACTGTTAATAACCTAGGTGCGTTTTCAGTAGACTTAATCTTACCCCTAAGAGTAGGAGTACTAGTTAGTAGATCTACTGCCTCCCTTACTTATCCTATATACTTAATATCTTAAGTAAGACTTACTTATTAATTCTTAACTGTAGGTAATAGTATAGCTAACGTTAGAGGTTAAATATTATCCTTAGAAGCAATAATACTAAGTAACCTAAGGAGGTTATCTAAGACTATAATAGACTCTTTAATAACCTCTATTACTTTATAAGCTTCTAGGCCTTATATAGTATCTTTCTTATAGGCCTTACTATAGAAAGAGCTCTTATTAAAGTATACATTACGTATAGTTATTACCTGCTTAAGCGTAGGAACCTAGATCCTATATAGGTTATACGTTTAAGGTATATAACCTACTAGGTAACTAATATAGCTGTAGGGAAGTACCTTATAATCCCTTTATCTTATACCCTTCTTATAATCTCTCTACAGTAAGTATACCTTATACCTGTATACATAGAGTCCTCCCTAGTTTAGTTATAGCGCCTTATCTAAAGGCACTAGAGAGTCTGCCTACTACTAGCAGAAATATTGCTAAAACTATTTAAGCTCTATTTCTATTAGAGTCTCCTAGCTGTTAGATTCCTATAGGCTAATGTTATATATATAGACTACTATAAATACTACCTTATTATACAGCCCCTTAGGAAGATTTACTCTAATGTATATCTTAATAGACTTAACAATTATAAGATAGCCTGCTCTTTTAGCAGCTCTAACAGGCTCTTTTGTATGCAGTAGTAGTGTTTTAATTTCAATTCTAACTAAGGCAGTCTATATCTTATAGGCCCTTATAACCTTAGGGCTAAGAACTATAGCTTTATTATTATACTAGAACTTATAGATATTAAGACCTTTCTCTCTGCATACCTAGGCCTTAATTATCTAGAGGGCTCTAAGCATAAGAGACTTAGTCTTATATGCTAATAGGTAGGCTATAATAAAGCCTAAGTATTTATTATAGGCAATAAGGATCTACCTTATCCTAGATAGTGATTTAGGGAAGTTAAAGAGATCTTAGTAAACCCTATACTATAGGTATGTTACCTTTAATTCTAATAGCCCTCTTAAGGTAACGTTTTCTATATATACAGTACTATAGTCTTTACACTTAATCTATAGTAGGCCCCTAATATATACCCCCCTTACCCTCTAGACTAAGTTATAAAGTCCCTTAGGACCTAGGTAACCTAATCTAAGATACTAAAGGAGCACAGTATCTACCCTCTTATGTATATTTTAATATAATCTCCTCTATAACCTACGCCTAGAGTATGTAGTAAATACTAGAATACCTACTAGGCTTTTAGAAAGTAGGTTCTTATATATGCTTAGATAGTTAGAAGTTAGCTTATATTAAATAAAGACTAAGTTATGCTTCCTATAAAGCTTTATAACTATATTACTGTTATTAAGCTTACTATAGTGTATTATATAGTCCTTCTTATAGTACTAAAGACTGCTATTAAGAAGAAGAGCCTTAGAGGCTATATTAGTGTAAAAGCCTTCTACTAAAGTAACATTATTAAGTATAAGATCTTTAGTTAACAGTCCCTATAAGCTATTAATAATACCCTTAATAACCTAAGTACCCCTCCTACTTATAGGAAGTAAAGACATACTAACCTCTATAAAGTTATTAGGACTAGATAGCTTATAGGAACTAGGTTCTAAGAGGCTTTTGTTATTAATAAGGTAGACTGCTCTATAGGTGTCTATAATAGTGCTCTTAGAAAGAGGATAGGAGCTAATAAGAGCTATACTAAAGATTGTATGTAGGCTCTTAGGAAGGGGAAGGGGTTAGATAGTGATAGTAATAATGCTTCTAGGATAGCCTAAGTCCTTAGCGTTTTTTAGAGGGTTTTAGATTTAGTTTTAGTTAATTAATTTAGGCTTAAAGGGAAGGAGAGTTCTATTAGGTTTTAACTATTTCTTTAAAATTAGCTTTTTATAGGATAATTTCTACTTACTGTCTATAGTTTCCTTTTAAATCTTATTCTGCTAGGTGTTAGAGATATTAGGAGTACGTTAGCTATAGTATTAGCCTATAAGGGTAAAGTATAGGTAGTTGCATTCTTAAATCTGCTACTTATAGGAGTAACTATATAGGTATTTAATTTCTAGCTTATTGCTAGTAGAATTATTAAGTATATGCTTATCTAATTAACTAGTAAGTGTTAAATAAGCCCTAGAGCAGAAAGGGCTCTTCCTAGAAGGGTTATTATAAGTTATAACGCTAAAGATTTATCCTAGCTCTAATATAGATAGAGTAGGGTAACTAAGCTTAAGGTTTTTAACTAGTGTTTTGTATATATATTCTCCCTAGGTTAGGTTTAACTTAACTTAAACTGTATTTAGGAAGTCTTTTGCTACAAGCTTACCCTAGACCTTAGGAACATTATATATATAAGCTTAAAGGTAGGCTGCTTACTAGTCCTTATACTAGCGTATAGGGTTAACTCCTCCCTTTACATATTTAAGAACTTATTAATACTCCTCTCTAACAGTAGAGAGAGTGCTAAGGTTATTAGGCATAAGGTTTACTTTAAGATAATAAAGAGTCCTTTAGACTATAGCTTTACTATTAGTGCTTGCCTTAAGGTATACAGTTATAATAAGAGTAATACTTATAGTTTTAGTTATCTAGTTAAGTATAGTGTAGAGACTTTTAACCTATTAAGCGTAGACTAAAGCTATTATACTATAGGCTTTAATAGTAATGTTCTAATCCTCTAAGACGTCTGCTTACAAGATAACAGATCTAGTAGGCTCTATATATATAAAGGGAGGTTTCTTAGAGCTGTTAGCAGGAATTAGGGCTGCTTCCTATACTTCTTTATCTTAGAGGTAGGATGTAAGAGCACCCTTATATTATATATCCTTAGTAGCTTAAGCTTTAGCTACTAAGAAGTTAATTATTAGGATCCCTTCCTTAGTAAGATTATTAGAAGGGATATTAGGTAGGTTAGGGTTAATAAGCGCTTACATACCTAGTCCTTAACACTAAGATTTTAGCGCTTAGAACTAGGTTAGCTAGTTGCATTAGCTTATTAGCTTAACTATAGAAAAGAGATTAATAGGCTAGTTAGTTATATTAGTAGACAGTAGACTAATTAAAAAGTACTCTAAAGGTAGTAGATAGTAAAGTATTATAGTGTAATGTATAATAGTAAGTAAAACTAGGCTTATAACTGTTATAAGTTAGAGTATACAGTAAGGTATAGGAGATTTAAGGTAAAAGATGCTTATCCTAGTATAATAATAGGTAACAAAAAGAGATACTGTTAAATACATAATAGCATGTAAATAAGCATGTGAGAGGAATGAATCAGTGAGCTGAAATATACATGGACTTCCTTGTGACATGAGATAAGAGAGCATGAACATGAGCATGAGCATGAGAAATGGCCAGTCACCAGTTTGCCCCCCCATGGTCAATGAGCCTAGGTGTGTGGATTAGTAGATCAACCTTGATGGTCTCACACAACAGTTGTTTTGACTACTGGACAATGAGCCTTCTCCTGGGAACTTGAGCACGACAACCGACGTGGTGCCATCTCATCCCTCAATAGTCGTTGATCGGCAAACGCCCTCTCAGGTCAGTCAACCCAGACATTCCCGCCGCCGTGTTTCGTGCTACATATGTATCCGTATGTACCGAGTGGCGACGCCCACTTAATCCTGGAGCGGAGAGGCCTCACTCAGCCATGAGCATCGTTTTTTGGCCTCAGTTCCTCACCAGCCGTGGTGGATAATACGGATGCGAGGATCCGGACAAGACGCGTGCGTATATTACGGTGTTATAGATAGATAGGTAGGTATGTAACGCTGCCTCTGCTGGGCTTCAGCTCCTCGTCCAGCTCGTGAACAAACATCCTTCTCTGGCTGACGAGTTGAACGAGAGCCTTACCGGGGTCGTCTTCTATGCGGTCAAGTTGTGGGAAATAACACGCTCAAAGCGGCATTTTGGTGAGCAGCATCTCGTCGACCTTCTCAAACTTGTGCCATCGCAGCCAAAAACAGCCCTGGGGACTTTTGGGACATGTCGACACTCGTCTGGCCAGTCTCGGGCAAGGGGGCCGATGCCATTCTGGCTTCTGTTCTGCTGACGGTCAACACCATGGAAGGGTCCGACAACTCGATCCTGAAGCGACCGTTCCCGTCCGAGAGCGATGATACGCGCTATCCCGCGCTGTATTTGGACCAAGAATTCCTCGAACCTTTTGAAAGGGACTGTTCCTGGCTCCGAGACTCGCGCATCAGCCGCATCGTCAGATCCGGGCCGCCAGAGTTGCTTGCACAGGTTGTAAAGTCTGTACTTCGGAGGGTGGAGGCGGATGCGAAAAACGAGCCCGAAGGAGGATTTCCTCCGATTCCTCAGCCTCTTGCAATGACTCTGATGAAACTGCCTCTACACAGCGACCGGCCGTCTCTCGCATCCCCCCTCGTGCGGGACATCGTCCTCAACAGACCTGGCGATAGCGCCTGGCACCGAGAGCTCTTGCACAAGGGCTTCTTCAACACGCTGCGGCCGGCCGATGCGAAGAGCCTTCTCGGTATGATATCCGACGGAGTCCAGGAGAAGCTGCTGCTCGACCAGCAGTCGGCCAGGCCCCTTATCAAGGTCACGACAGTCAAGATGTTGGCCAAACTCCTGAGTGACGCACCTTTTCTGGACGTTGTCCTCTGCGCTCGACGTTCTTAACGGTCTTGTTGCCAGGGCTCGGCACGTCGACATCTGTCACAAGGAAGTCCATGTATATTTCAGCTCACTGATTTATTCCTCTTACATGCTTATTTATATGCTATTATGTATTTAACAGTATCTCTTTTTATTACCTATTATTATAATAGGATAAGTATCTTTTACCCTAAATCTCCTATACCTTACTATATACTTTAACTTATAATAGTTATAAGCCTAGTTTTACTTACTATTATACACTATACTTTAATACTCTATTATTTACTACCTTTAGAGCACTTTTTAAATAGTCTACTATCTACTAAAATAACTAACTATTCTATTAACCTCTTCTTAATAGTTAAATTAATAAGCTAATATAACTAGCTAACTTAGTACTAGGCACTAAAATCTTAGTATTAAGGACTAGGTATATAGGCTTTTATTAACTCTAACCTACCTAATATCCCTTTTAATAACCTTACTAAGGAAGGGATCTTAATAATTAAGTTCTTAGTAGCTAAAAAATAAGCTGCTAAGGATATATAATATAAAGGTACTTTTATATTCTACTACTAAAATAAAAAGGTATAGGAATTAGCTCCTACTCCTACTAATAGCTCCAAGAAACCTACCTTTATATATATAGAGCCTACTAGATCTATTATCTTATAAGTAGATATCTTAGAGGATTAGAATATTACTATTAAAACCTATAGTATAATAGCTTTAGTCTATACTTAATAGGTTAAAAGTCTCTATACTATACTTAACTAGATAACTAAAACTATAAGTATTACTTTTATTATAACTATATACCTTAAGGTAAGCACTAATAGTAAAGCTATAGTCTAAAGGACTCTTTATTATCTTAAAGTAAACCTTATACCTAATAACCTTAATACTCTCTCTATTATTAGAGAGGAGTATTAATAAGTCCTTAAATATATAAAGGGAGAAGTTAACCTTATATACTAGTATAAGGACTAGTAAGTAGCCTACCTTTAAGCTTATATATATAATATTCCTAAGGTCTAGGGTAAGCTTATAGTAAAAGACTTCCTAAATATAGTTTAAGTTAAGTAAAACCTAACTTAGGGAGAATATATATATAAAATACTAGTTAAAAACCTTAAGCTTAGTTACCCTACTCTCTCTATATTAGAGCTAGGATAAATCTTTAGTGTTATAACTTATAATAACCTTTCTAGGAAGAGCTTTTTCTACTCTAAGGCTTATTTAATACTTACTAGTTAATTAGGTAAGTATATACCTAATAATTCTACTAGTAATAAGCTAGAAATTAAATACCTATATAGTTACTTCTATAAGTAGTAGATTTAAGAATATAACTACCTATACTTTACCCTTATAGGCTAATACTATAGCTAATATACTCCTAATATCTCTAACACTTAGTAGAATAAGATTTAAAAGGAAACTATAAATAGTAAGTAGAAATTATCCTATAAAAAGCTAATTTTAAAGAAATAGTTAAAACCTAATAGAACTCTCCTTCCCTTTAAGCCTAAATTAATTAACTAAAACTAAATCTAAAACCCTCTAAAAAACGCTAAAGACTTAGGCTATCTTAGAAGCATTATTACTATTACTATCTAACCCTTTCCCCTTCCTAAGAGCCTATATATAATCTTTAGTATAGCTCTTATTAGCTCCTATCCTCTTTCTAAGAGCACTATTATAGATACCTATAGAGTAGTCTACCTTATTAATAACAAAAGCCTCTTAAAACCTAGTTCCTATAAGCTATTTAGTCCTAATAACTTTATAGAGGTTAGTATATCTTTACTTCCTATAAGTAGGAGGGGTACTTAGGTTATTAAGGGTATTATTAATAGCCTATAAGGACTATTAACTAAAGATCTTATACTTAATAATATTACTTTAGTAGAAGGCTTTTATACTAATATAGCCTCTAAAGCTTTTCTTCTTAATAGTAGTCTTTAGTACTATAAGAAAGACTATATAATATACTATAGCAAGCTTAATAATAGTAATATAGTTATAAAGCTTTATAGGAAGTATAACTTAGTCTTTATTTAATATAAGCTAACTTCTAACTACCTAAGTATATATAAGAACCTACTTCCTAAAAGCTTAGTAGGTATTCTAGTATTTACTATATACTCTAGGTATAGGTTATAGAGGAGATTATATTAAAATATATATAAGAGGGTAAATACTATACTCCTTTAGTATCTTAGATTAGGTTACCTAGGTCCTAAGGGACTTTATAACCTAGTCTAGAGGGTAAGGGGGGTATATATTAGGGGCTTACTATAGATTAAGTATAAAGACTATAGTACTATATATATAGAAAACGTTACTTTAAGAGGGCTATTAGAATTAAAGGTAATACGCCTATAGTATAGGGTTTACTAGGATCTCTTTAACTTCCCTAAATTACTGTCTAGGATAAGGTAGATCCTTATTACCTATAATAAATACTTAGGCTTTATTATAGCCTACCTATTAGTATATATAACTAAGTCTCTTATGCTTAGAGCCCTCTAGATAGTTAAGGCCTAGGTATATAGAGAGAAAGGTCTTAATATCTATAAGTTCTAGTATAATAATAAAGCTATAGTTCTTAGCCCTAAGGTTATAAAGGCCTATAAGATATAGACTGCTTTAGTTAGAATTAAAATTAAAATACTACTACTATATATAAAAGAGCTTGTTAGAGCTGCTAAAAGAGTAGGCTATCTTATAATCGTTAAGTCTATTAAGATATGTATTAGAGTAAATCTTCTTAAGGGGCTATATAATAAGGCAGTATTTACAGTAGTCTATATATATAATATTAGCCTATAGGAATCTAATAGCTAGGAGACTTTAATAGAAATAGAGCTTAAATAGTTTTAGTAATATTTCTATTAGTAGTAGGTAGACTCTTTAGTGTCTTTAGATAAGGTACTATAACTAAACTAAGGAGGACTCTATATATATAGGTATAAGGTATACCTACTATAGAGAGATTATAAGAAGGGTATAAGATAAAGGGATTATAAGGTGCTTCCCTATAGTTATATTAGTTACCTAGTAGGTTATATACCTTAAATATATAACCTATATAGGATCTAGGTTCCTATACTTAAGTAGGTAATAACTATATATAATATATACTTTAGTAAGAGCTCTTTCTATAGTAAGGCTTATAAGAAAGATACTATATAAGGCCTAGAAGCTTGTAAAGTAATAGAGGTTATTAAAGAGTCTATTATAGTCTTAGATAACCTCCTTAGGTTACTTAGTATTATTACTTCTAAGGATAATATTTAACCTCTAATATTAGCTATACTATTACCTATAGTTAAGGATTAATAAGTAAGTCTTACTTAAGATATTAAGTATATAAGATAAGTAAGGGAAGTAGTAGATCTACTAACTAGTACTTCTACTCTTAGGGGTAAGATTAAGTCTACTAAAAATATACCTAGGTTATTAATAGTTAATAGTATTTCTAGTCTAAGACTATCTCTTTTTTCTAAAGATATATATATAACTAGCCTATTAGTAAACAGTAGACTAGATACTAATAGTAGTTCTTAGCTACTGCTTATTAATATAGATATACTAAGTCCTAACTAATAAGTATACTAAGCTATTATAAAACTCTAGAAATAGATATATAGTAGGTATATCTATATAATTATATAGTTTAATTAAAGAACTATATAATAGAAATACTCCTAGGATTACCTATTTAGTACCTTTCTACTTAATTAGTAAAAGGTAGAGGAAGAAAGTAACCTAGGATATAGGACCCTTTATAAAGTCTTTAGAGGAGCTATTAAGAGGGCTTATCTTAAGCGCTATTTAGCTAGTAAGACTCTTAAGTCTAGTAAGATTCTTAAGCTTTATAAGGATAACCTTATTAACCTACTAAACTACTAAAAGGATCTTAATAAGCTACCTCCTAAGGTTAAAGCTTAGTTTCTTAAAGCTATAGAAATAGAGATAGGTAAGATCTAGGATAAAGATATATAGGAAGTTATTAACTATAATCCTTCTCTTAATATCCTTCCCCTTAAATAGATCTTTTTATATAAATTTAATAAGGATAGACTCCTTAATAGATATAAGGTATATGTCTGTGTATAAGGAGATTTATAGATACTAAACCTTTTATAGAGTACCTATACCTCTACGCTTATAGTAAAGGCTTTTTAGATAGTAATAGCTCTAGTAGCTTAATTTAACCTTAAGATTAGGTAATTTAACGTTATAAATATATTTCTTAACTTAGTTCTTAATAATAACTATAAGATCTATGTTAAGCTCCTAGAGGGGTATAAGATCCCTAGTAAAATTATATAACTAAAACATACTCTCTATAGCCTCTATAATACTCCTATTCTCTAGTTCTTAATATTTATAGAAGCTTTAAAAGATCTTATAATAGTTACCTATAATAAGGAGTAGTATATTTACTAATTAGTAGATAAGAAGGTAATTCTTATATTTTACGTTAATAACTTTAAGGTTATCTTCTACTAAAGTTATAAGAGGGAGGTAGATAAGATTATTTTAGGTATTATAGCTAGGTTTAAGATTAAGGAAAGCCTACTAGATTACTACCTAGGTATATAAATTATCTATAATTAAAAGAATAGGAAGATTTACCTCTTTTAAGACGCTTATACTAAAAGAACTATAAAGCGCTTTAACCTTACTAATAGCTAATATTTAGCTATACTACTTCTATTCTTTAAGCTAGTCTTAAATAAAGGTTAAGTAACTTATTAATAGGTAAAATACTATTAGGAAATAGTAGGATTAATGCTTTATTTAGTAGTAATAATAAGACTAAGTATTATGTTTATATATATATAGCTCTTACACTTTCTTACTAACTTAAGCTCTAGATATATTATTACTGCTAACTAGTATATCTATTACCTCTATTATATAAGATTTATTATACTTACCTATAGCTATACCCTAAGGGCTTAATCTCTCTTTATAGCTAGAGATATAAGCTTTATAGATAACCTTTTAATAAGGCGTTTATTATAGGGATACCTTATTTACCTCTTTAGAGGTCCTATTTAGTAGAAAGCAGTATATTAGAATACAGTTACTATATCTACTATAGAGGTAGAGCTTCTCTACCTTAAGTATACTGTAAAGGAGGTAATAGCTCTCTAGTGCCTTTTTAGGGATATTAATCTTACGCTAGATAATAAGTAGAAAGTATACTATAATAACCTTTAGACTATACGCCTTATAGTTAATAAAAATAAATGTATAATAACTTACTTATATTATATTAATATCTAGAATATATAGCTATAATAAGAGTATATAAAAGGAAGCTTCTCTATTATATATATACCTATAAATAAGATACTAGCTAATAGGTTAATAAAGAACCTAATAAATATAAAGTTTAAGGAATTCTACTTATAGCTAAACCTTAGTAATATATAATACTTAATATAGGATAAGTAGAAATATAGAATAATTTATATTATAGGCTAACGTATATATATAGTAAGTAGCCTATTATAGTAAGTAGCCTACCTCTACCTACCCTCTAGCTATTTATATAAGTTAATTAAGCAGTATTATATGAAATTAATTAAAACTACTTATTATCCTCTTCTTTAGAGGTCTCCTATACTACCTAATATGTTTATACGTTATGTCTAGTCTTTCTGTAATTACTATATTGCTGACTGCGCAATTCACCCCCCTCTGTATAAGCCCCCTCCTAACATGTATTTTTGCCTCTAGCATTAACAACCCCTTTCTCTACCTAGATTGCCTCTGCTTTAGCTACATTAAAGGACCCTCTAAGATGTAGTTAGGTTTTTTTAGCCCTCTAACGCTTGCTTAGTATCTTATTTGCTGTATAAAGCCTACAGCACTTAGCTTTAACAAGAGCTAGTTTGTATACTAACTTACTAATACCTTTAGCCTATAAGTTAACTACTTTATATAAATAGGTTAGTAAGCTATATTAATAACTAGTAATCTTTTTCTTAAGTAATATAGAGCTTTATATAGTATTATATGCTATAGTTAGTGTCTTTAGGTCTTAGGAGCCCTAGCTGCTTAGGTATAAGTTAGATAGTGTTAGTGTCTTTAGCTTAAAATCTAGGCAGGAAATAACTACTTCTAGGTTAAAAGGGATAAGGCTAGCCTGTCTAAAGCTAGCTTATATATTTTCTTTACCTATTAAAGTAAAAAAGGCTGCCTTAAAGGCAGGAAAGAAGTTATCCTTAGTAATATATATAATCTATATCTATATTATTTTCTTAATTTCCTTACTATATAATGCCTTTAGTAGACTAAAATAGCTAATATTAAGAGGCTAGAGCTTATATAATAAATAGAGAGGTATATAAAGAGTAATAATGCTATATTCCTTATAGTAATTATTAAACTTAGTAGACTTATAGCTATTATAGCTATTAAGGATTAGGAGCTGCTTAACACCCTTTATATAAGACTTTATATACTTTTTAAAATGCTGTAGCTAATCTAGGCTAATCTTGTTTATAGTCTATCTATTTTTGCTAGAGTAGATATACTATTAGGGTAGGAATTAGCCATTAGTATACTATAAGAGGAGGTAATATTTACCCTTAATAATAATGTATAGAGGTAGCGCCTAGCTATCTATATATATACCCTAAATAATAGAAACCTATTTATAATTACTAGGCTGCTTTATATAAGGCCTTCTATAGCAATTAGAGGTTATAATAACCTTTATATATAACAGTATTCCTATTAAGAAGCCTATCTTATTAAAATTATAGATATTATTATTATAGATTCTATACTTTACAATTATGTTTTATATAAGGGTAAATTAGGCCTATATAATTGCAGGATCCTTAGCTAACGCCCTCTAATAGTTAATTCTATATTAAAAATATATCTTTAGTTATAGTTAGCGTTATATAAAGTTCTCTACCTATTAGGGTCTAATATATATTACATTACGTTTATTAAGGAGGTAATTAGCTATATCTTATATATTATTAAGTTACAGTAGAAATCCTTAATTAATTAGGTTAATAACTTATTTAAGAATTACTATTTCTTCTAGCTTAGTTATCTTTATTAATTTTATATAAGTCTTATAGTGTAGTAATTGTCTAGCGCATTAGTATTAAAGTATTGTTCTTAGGATGTTGTAGATAGAGGCTGCTTTTTATACAGATAGATTTAGGTCTTTTTTAATAGCTTTAATTGCAAGGATAATATAACTTTCGTTTAAAGAAGAACTTATTATTATATATAGAGGAATGTTAATATAAAGTTAAAGTTTGAGGAGGAAGGAGGAAGTAGGCTACTTACTATAATAGGCTACTTGCTATGTATATACGTTATACCTAGTAAGAACTTAGTAACTACTCTATAGGGTGTATACTAAAATAACTACTTTATATACTTATTAAGGTAATAGCCTAGGGGAGCTATAAGGGTATCCTTAATAAGAGGCTTAACTACCTCTAGGAGGTATCTCTTTTACTCCTTATAAGGAGTACTACTAACTACTATAGGTATAGTAAGCATAGTAATAATAACTACCTCTAGTAAGATAGCTTCTATAGGTATAATATTAAATAACACTACTAGCTACTTTAGTACTATATACTTAGGAAGAGTATATAGTACCTCTATAACTATAGGCTAGGGGGTAGGTAAAGGGAGGACTTAGTCTAGGATATTAGCCTTAACCTTATAGCTATAGTTAATTAAACTATAGATTATAGTCTATAAATTAGATAACTTCTATATAATATATTAGTACTAAATAATATAAAATGTATATAAAACTTATAGTCTACTTTATATTTCCCTTAAGCTTATCTCTAAGCTTATCTATAAAAGCCTATAATATAGGCTTAATAGGTATATAGTATTTAGTAGCCTAACTACTAAAGTACTAAAGATAATGCTTTCTACTACCCTCTAGATAATAACTAGTACCTTAGCTATAAAGGGTAGCTTATAAGTATAGGAGGTAGGGGATCTTATACTCCTTTAGCTAGCTATTACCTTTCTTAGGAGCTATATATATATTAGAATACTTCTTAATAGTTAATGTAAATATATAATAATATACTATATATAAAAATAGTCTCTTTTCCTTTCTTTAAGGGAGTTATAAGCTTCTAGCCTTTAAGATTTAGTTAGCTATAAGCTAATTAATAAATATTATATTATTTATGCTTTAGCTTAGGGGCTTTATCCTTACTCTCCTCCTTACTCTCCTCCTTAGGGACCTCCTTTCTACTCTTAGGATCTATCTTATTATTATTATCCTCTTCTGCTTCCTTTAGTATAGGGTATAGAGACTTAATAATAAAAGGGGAATAGCTTTTAAGAAGGCTAGTCTTAATAGTAGTAGTAGCCTTAGGGTTATTAGGAAAGGTAAGGGTAGTAACCTTACTTATAGTAGTAATCTCCTCCTCCTTAAAGGAGGTACTATTTTAGCTAGCTAAAAATAAAATTAATAACTACTAAGTAATATCCTATATATAGTAATAGGTAGATATATAATTCTTTAACTTATTAGTTATTTTAAAATTATCTATTAGCTATTAGTATATTAATTTTTATTAGTAAAAATATACTTAAGGTATATAAATTTAACTTAAAAATACTTACTTTAATAATAATAAGGGCTTATAGAAGAAAGGAAGAAAATTTTATAGCAGTAAGTAGTAGAAATCCTACTTTTTACTACCTCTTATACTCTTACTACCTTTAGCTACCCTTATTTCTATTTTAAGATAACCTTTAGTAAAATAAGGCTATTAATAAAGGCTATATAATATACTATAATAATATAATTACTTAGTTATTTTATAAGTTATATTTTATAAGTACTTAAAGGATTAATTCTAATATACTATTTTTATCTGTTAGAAAAGTTATAGGTTATTTTAGTTGAAGTTGTCACAATATAAGGGATTACTGCGAATCTTGTGATAATCTCTTAGTGTTGTGACTAGGCTTAACAAAAGAAGGAAATAACTAGCAGGGGCATGCAGCAGGCGCAGGCTAAGTAGGCAGGTAGGCTGCCTACTAAAGTAGGGCAGCTCACCTAAGTAGATATAACTACTTAGCCTAGGCTACTGTTAACCCTAATCTACCCTATTAACTCTAATTAGTCTAGCTAATAAACTAACACTAAATACACTCTCTTTTTGTAGTAAGAGGCTAGGTTTGTTAGCTTAGCCTAAATCGTTTAAATCTACAAGAAAAGAAAAAGTATAATACTTTTATAGGTCTGTGACAGGCTATATAACTCCTAGCTTCCTCTAATTCCCCTGTTTCCTCTATATATACTATATCCCTAGGCTGTACAGTTACTAGTAAGGGATAGGGTAGGCTGACTACATTACAATTATAGGCATTTCTCCTTAGCTAAAGCTTTAGAGGTATATACACTTATTTAACAATTTTCTGCTGCTCTTCTACCCCCCTATTAACCCTATACTCCTTTATAATGTTTATCCCTTGTCCTCCTACCCTTAGGCCTTGTATGCTTAATTATAGCTTTAAGCCTAGTTAACCTATCCTTCTATACGAATAGTAAGGGTATTCTTGTTAATTAGCTTCTTAAGGGTAGCATTTAGGTTTGCCTTTGTTATTATATTAGCTAGGTTGTCTTTGCTGTTAATCTATTAAATCTTAGTAAGCTTACAGCATTTATATAATTGTTATAATGCTATTATGTTAATTATAAGGCGTTTTTCCTAGGTAGTCCTAAGCTTAATAAGGCACTTATATAGTAAGTATAAATTAGTGTAGACTACAGTAGTAGGAGGAGGTATTCCTAGCTTGTTTATAACTATTATAATAGTAGTAGAGATAGTAATAGCTATGTCTATGCTAGAGACTATTCTATAGACTTCTAAAGTAAGTATACTTTAGGTAACTCTTTTTGACTTTATAGAACTATAGTGAATAATGTTCCTAGTGATAGTGAAGTTATCTTAGGCCTTGCTAAGAGTCTTGTTAGCTAGCAGGATAACAAACCTAATTTAAGATAATAGATCTGCGTTATTTATAAAGGACCTATTAATAAAGACAAAGACTTTTAGCCTAGCTAGGTTAAGTAGTATATATTAAAGGCTGCAGTCTAGTAAATCTATCTACTACTTAAGGCGCTTATTTAGGGCCTTAATGTCCTTCTAGGTAGGTTATTAGTGTTAAGCAGCTGTAGAGAGGTTAAAAGCAGCTTCTAGTTAGTATATAGAGGAGATATATGCGCTACGTATATGTTGCTAGATATATTTAGCAGTAGCTGAATTAGAGGCTGCGTCTATAAGTTTAATCTTAGTACCCTAGCCCTTTTGCTTAAGGGTAATAATGCTACTGTTATTAATAGTGACGACACTGCTGTTAAACATTAAAGGGTTAGAGGTAGAGAGGTACTCCTTTAGCTTAGCAAGAAGACTAGCCTTAGCAAGCTCCTTCTCCTCTATCTTATTAAAGGCAGCGTTACTAAGGGTAATAGTGTTATTAGTCTGCATACTAATAAGGCTGAAGTTTTTGTTAGCTGTAGAGGTTAGCAGTAGGTATAGGTTATATACAGTAGTTACTATTCTAAGCTTTACCTTATAGTAATTACTATAGGTAACCTACTAATAGGTGCTAGCTTCTGCAATCCTGTATAAGGGTCTTATAACCTCTATAATTGTTCTAGGGGGGTATTAGTCCTAGATCTAAATAGGTAGGTATGTAAGGATAGTTTAATTTAACTTAGAGGCTGATTATATATATACCTATATAATATCTTAAAGGATTAGGATAAAGCCCTTACAGCTAAGGAGGGAGGGTGTAATAGTAATAATTAGATGTTAGCTTAATCTCTAAATAGTTAGAGACTGCATTAGGATAGCTATCTTGCTATTATTAGTATATCCCTAAATAACTAACTAGGATTTCTTAAAAGGCATATTAGTTGTCTTATTTTTAATTTTGTTAATTATCTGTAACTTAAAGATATAAATACCCTAGTGTTATTCCTTGTTGTAAGGGATAAAGGTAACTACCCCTTAATTAATTAGGGTAGTTACCTCCTTTGCAGTAGAGGACTTAAAAGGGGCGCTAGCCTCTATAATAATACCCTTAGTGTAGAGCTTTTTAGTAAGCAGCTAATTAGAGGCTTCTCTTTCTAAGAGATAGATAGTGTTATCTCTACCTAAGAGGTTGCTAGATACTAGTGCTAAGAGGCTGCTAGATGCTGAGATCTGCTGAGGGATCTTAATAACTACTGTAGATCTAGTAATCCCTTAGAGATCTTTATCTGTAGTAGGGATAGCCTCTCTAGGGTTATTATTATTAATAGGTTTGTGATAAAAGGGCTTAATGCTAGTTAATTAGAAAGTGTAGGGGCTATTAATATCTATAATGCAGTCCTTACCCTTTATATTAAGAAGACAAAAGGGTCTAGTCTATCCCTTATGCTTTTGCTATATATAAACCTCTAATCTAATAGTGATTTTCTTAAGGTTAATAGTATCTAGTCTGTTGTGGGTGTTAAGGGTGTTATTTACTTGTTGCTTAGTGTGAATGTAGGTAATAGTAGCAATAGCCTTGTGGATAGCCTTAGCGCGTCAAATGATGTTAGGGGATAGAGGAGAGTTATTAGTTATATATAGGTAGGCGCTAAAGATAAGGAGTATAGGGATAAGGCTATTAGGGCTAGTAGTGTTGTTAACTAACTTAATGGCGCTCTAGAGGGCTGATTTGCAAGGGAGGTTAGGGTACTTATTGTAGATAATCTTGTATACATGGCGTAAGGCAGTATAGTATCTCTTAACCTTTCTAATACTGTAATATACCTTAATAGGGATAATCTTAACATAAATAGATATTACCTTAGCTTTAGCTTTAAACTTAGCAGTAGTAAAGTTCCTGCTAGTATCTACTACAATCTAGTTAGGTAGACCCTAGTATACATTAATCTAATAGATACATAAGGCTTCCTATATAGCCTTAGCTATTATATCCTTTAAGAACCTTACTGCATTAAAGGCAGTAGCAGAATTAATAACGTAAAGGGCTAGGTAGTTACTATTAAGATATATAACGTTAATAAGGACTTTATAGTTAAAGGATATATCTTTACTTCCCTTAATTGTAAAGTAGAAGTAGTAAAGGCTTTAACTATATAGCTAATAGTAGTGGTAGAACTTAGTTAATCTCTGAATAGCGTTAATATAAATGTCTTAGCTAGCTTTATAAAGGAGCTTGTGAAGTTAATAGACTAAAGGGTGCCTAAATTAATAGTAAAGGTAGTAGAGTTTAATGTTAGTTATGTAGTTCCTAGTAGCTATAGTCTCTTTAGGCTTGAGAAGGAGCTATATATAACCTTACTTTTACACTATAGGTATAGAGATATCTCCCTTGCAGAGGATGTTAGAGAGGTTCCTGAATTTAATCCTAAGGCAGTTAAGATTATAGAGGTAAAGGAGAAAAGGGGTATTAGTGCAGACTATATAAAACTCTATAGGACTAAGGGGGGTAAGGGTAGTAATAATACCCTCTGTTAGGATAGGTAAGTTATTGCTAAATTAAACGCTAACCCTATTAGCAGTAGTATTAATCTTAGCAGTTTTCTAGATACGTTAGAGGGTAAGGACTTAGGGGTAACTAGCTGTTAAATAACTAGCTACACTAGTGTTAGGGATAATACCTTAGAAAATGTTACAGGAGTATTAATTAAGGTAAAAAGTTAAAGGGGGAGTTATTAATAGCTTTAGGTTAGTTAAATTAATTAGGGAAGGTAGGGATAAAGATATCTGTAACTTTTGTATATGCTAGTTAATGTTAAGGTTAGCCTTAGTTAGGTAATAAGAAAAAGATTAATTAGCTAACTGTATAGCAATTGCCTTGCTGTTAAGTTTAGCCTTACTAAAATAGATTAAACTTATGTAAAAGACTTAATTAATAGGACTTTTATTAATTATAAGATCTTAAATAATCTCCTTGTTACTCTTATAGGGGTTACTCCCTTTAAATTTAGTTAGGAAGGTGCTGTAGGTTAGTTAGTTAGTTCTCCCCTTCTACTTATTAGCCCTGTATTTGTTAAAGGCCTAGCTTCTTTCCTTATATGTATGCTTTGTTAAATAATAACCTTACTTATAGTATATATAATACTTCTTGTTAGTAGGTATAGGGTAGCTAGCTAGCTAGCTGCTACCCTTAGTGCTATACTAGTTCTCTTTACTGTTACTATAGTAAGTACAGTTAGTAAAGTATTATATAGGGTAAGGGTTATAATAATTGTAGCTATAATAAGGCTTATAAAGGAAGTGCTGTAAAGCCTTAGCCTTATTCTCTTTAGCTGCAATAGCTACCTAAAGGTTACTGTATAAACCTTCTAAGGTATATAAGGGCTTATATAGGTAGAGCTTAGTCTTAGGGATACTGTAGTAGGCAGCAATTAATTAATACCTTATAAACCTATTACCTTAATACTCCTCTAGGAGGGCTCTTTAGATAAGGTTAAACTTAGAGATTAGTAGCTTAAGAACCTTATACTTAGTCTTACCCTTACCTACCTTAGAGGTCTGTATCTATTAGAAGGTAATAGTCTGCTACTTATTAAGGTAGTCTTAGATAGTTTCTTTAGTCTTAAAGTGACTTTATATAGTGGTAATAAGGGTAGTAAGAGTATAAGCTACCTTACTGTAAAGACATTAATAATAGAAGTTAGATACCTTACCCTTAAGTATAGTAGGGAAGGTAATAGCGTAGTGCCTCTTATCCTCTTTAATCCTAATGTTCTTATAATTCTTGCGAAAAGTAGCTAGCTTGACATTAAGGACGTTATACTTCTCGCTAGTGTATTTTAGATCTAAGTTAGAATACAGCTTAGTAAGATTACCTAGCTGCTTTGCAGAGGGTTAATTAGATAAAGGGAAAGGGGGATAACTACCTTAATTAGGTCTATAAGAATATCTGTCTCTTATAGGGGGGTAACTACCCTAGTTAGGTATATAAGGGTAACCTCCTTAATTTGCTATATAAGGGTAACTACCCTAGCTTATCTAAGGGTGCTGCTGCTGTAGGGTGCTCTAGCGTTATTAAGTGCCTGCTAAGTAACTAGGTAGGTAGTTTCTGTTAAGGTTAATAGGAGGCTATTATTAATAATAATTAATAGTAGGAGTAGGTTGTAGGGAAGGTCTAGATACCTAGAGGCTTAGGTAATAAACTGTAGGATCACTTAAGAAGAGGGGAGGGGCAGTCTGCTAAAGTAGTAGCGCTAGGGAAGGAGAAAGGACCTAGTAATAGTTACCTAGAAGTTACTCCTACTTATACTAAGGTTAAGCTAGTATCTTTAGTATAGATTAAACAACCTTATTAGGACCCTATTATTATAAGTTACCTTAGTAGACTAATAGGCTTATAATTGCTAGGCTAGTAGTTATAACCTTTAGCTTTACTAGGGTTAGTAGCTATTAAAGTTAAGACTGCTTCTTAAGCTTAGTAAGGTTAGCTAATAAGGGTAGCCTTATAATTTTATTAATAAACTTCTAAGTAATATAATAACCTATAAAGGTAGCATTATACTTATAAAGGGTATTAAACTCTTCTTTAGTCTAATACTAGAAGGAGGGTTAAAAAAGGACTTCTTTAAGGGCCCTAGCCTTTAGGATATCCCTACCTGTATAGATAAGGACCCTAGTAGTGTAAAGGTATTATTAAAGGTAGTTAAGAGTAAAGTTACTTGTAAGGGAGAAAGTGTCTTAGGTCTATCTATTAAACTCTTAGATAAAGTTACACTAGAGATATTGCCTTTAAGTGCCCTTAATCTCCTACTTAGTGATAACTTAAAGGATAAAGGTAGTAACTCTTGCTAGTATAGCCTTACCTAGCGAGAAGTTAGGGGTATCCTATAGCTTAGGGGTAATATAGTAAAGAAAGGTTAAAGGTATTTTAATAGTCCTGTTCTTACTGACAGGAAAATAACTGCTTAAGATATAGGTTTAGCTGCCTTAAGAGCCCTATTAAGAGCCCTAGTTAGAGCCTTAGTTAGAGCCTGCCTCCTTGCAGTTAGAGGGCTTAGCTTCTGCTATAATAGGAGCTATATAAATTAATAATAGGTTTTAAAGGGAGAAAATAGTGAAAGAGAGGTTATTTAGAGGATAGTTTAGGTAAACTGAAAATAGTGTAGGTAAAAATTTCGTTTAGTTAAAGTAAACTGTGAAGTAAAGGAAGGAGGAAAATTCTAATAAAGAGAAAAGTAGAAGAAGGGTAAAGGTTAATTCTAGTAATAGGGAGTAGGTTAGGTGATCTTAAGGGTGCCTCCTGTGTGACAGCAGGAGGTAAGAAGAGAGAAAAATAAGGTTATTGCAGTAGTTTAACTGTTAATAAAGAGGTTAAGAGTTAAAGTTAAAGTTAGATAAGGGTATTACTAATAAAAAGGGGGCCTTATAAGGGGTAGTTAAACTATACCCTTAGATCTAAGCCTTTAAGTTAATAATAATAGCGTAATAGATATATTGTTTGCTAGGGGGAATTAAAGTCCTATGCTAGTTCTCTCTAGTTAGCACTAATAGGGGGGATTAAAGCCTACTTACTGTTATCTCTTCTAGTAATAATTCCTTATTAATCTATAAATAACCTAGTAAGGTTAAATACTGATTAGTGTTAGAAAAGTTATAGGTTATTTTAGTTAAAGTTATCACAATATAAGGGATTACTATAAATCTTATAATAATCTCTTAGTGTTGTGACTAGGCTTAACGAAAGAAGGAAATAACTAGCAGGGGCGCGCAGCAGGCGCAGGCTAAGTAGGCAGGTAGGCTGCCTACTGAAGTAGGGCAGCTCACCTAAGTGGATACAACCACTTAGCCTAGGCCACCGTTAACCCTAATCCTGTCGGATTATTAAGGGTTGCAGTGATAGGTCAATTGAATGTGTATTGAGATGTGTGTATCTGTGTAACTGTTGTGCCCTGCAGCCAGCCCCTGACTTAGGCCTATAAGAACCCTATTCCTAGGCGCCTAAGGCTACAACTAGAGCCTACTGCTTGGGAAGAAGCCTGCAGCAGTCCCTCCAATATTTAGCGAAGGGCTAGCTACGCCAGGCTTAAGCCTATCTCTAGGCCTACGCCCTATACGTATAGGGTACACCCTATATGCATACATCCTTTAATTTAATACACCCCCTTAGGGAAAGACTTCTTTACAGCCTCTGCAGGCTGCAGAAAGGGCGTTAATATTGCGTTATCTTAGCACGTGTGAGAAGGCTTTTCCTGCTAGCTTATACACTCACAAGACCGTTTCCTCCACCACCTATACGTTAGGCTTAGTTATTTCTGCCTGCAGGTAGGCTTTATTAATTGCAAGATCTCTTATACAGTTAGCCTTAATAACCTCCTTCTTATTAGTTATATTAAGCTAGAGGAGGAAGGCATTATGCTTTGCTAATTTAAGGGCCTTTATTAAGCTGTCTGCTATAAGCTTTGTTAATAGGGTATACATAATATCTACACAGCTATTAGTGAATTCTTAGTGTAGCTAGTAGTTATAAATATTAATGTAGTAGAGCTTAGTATACAGTTGCAAAATCTTACTTATAACAAGCTTTACTATCTACTAGTTATTACACTAGATTTATACTCTTATTAGTGTTACCTTTGCTAACGTATACATAGATTAGTCTCTGCGCTATGTAGGTAGTTAGATTTAAAGCTATAAGATTAATTAGCTTGCAAAAAGCGCCTCTTTAGCAGCTTAGGTAAGCATAAGTAGCTCTACTTCTATTATTAAGGTTATAACTATATCTTATCTATTAGCTTACTATATAATAAGGCCTCTAAAAAGCTTTATTATAAAGGCTTATAAGCTCCTTTAGGTTAAAGTATTATTACTAAAGCTTGCGTTAGAGGCGACTTTAAAGGCGTTATCCTTACTGCCTAGCTTAGCACTAAAGTAGAGGTAAAGGTATTATATTTAGTAGAGGTATTAAAGGACTCTGTTAGCAGCCTTTTAGTATGCATCTAAAGGGTTTTAATTAAATCTTGCAAGCCTGCTTATAGTAAAGGCAATGTCTAGGCATGTTATTACAGCAGTATAAAGGATAGTACTAACTTTGTATTAATAATAGTGAATCTCTGCTAGAGGTATGTTATCTTCACGCAGCAGCAGCTCCTCCTTTATTATAGGCGTATACTAGGCAGTATTGTTATCTATAACGTTAGCATATATAGGAAGCAGTTTCCTATACTTCTTAGCATATATAGCCTATAAGAGCTATAGGCAATAGGTCTTTTAGTTATATATAATCTTAAGGCTAAGAAACTACTAGAGGTTTTTGCTGCCTTTAAGGTAGTATTTAGTCTAAAGCATATATAGCTTATCTATTACTATAAGCTTATAGGCCTTTAGGAAGGCAAGGATGCAATCGTTAACATAAAAGAAGAAAGTAACCTCTCCCTTCTGCTAGCAGCAGTCTTCTCTAGCCACGCATTTAAAGCCCTACGCTATAAGCCCCTTCTTAAAATGCTTTTACTAGAGTATAGGCAAACAGCGCAGCCTATAGAGGGCTTTCTAAAGGCGTAGGATAACACCTTTCTTGCAGTATCTAGGCAGTATCTCTATGTATATTTCCTCATTAATATCTATATATATAAACGCGTTTACTGCGTTGTATTAGAGCAGCTTATAATTAAAGTAAGCAGCTATAGCTATTAGGATCTAGAAAGACATACCTATAAGCGTTACAGCATATATATCTTAGTTATCTTTTGCTTATTAGTTACCTTATATTATAAGCTTAGCCTTTACTTTACTAAGGTAACTATGCTTATTAAGCTTATAGGTATAGACCTAATAGTAACTAAGAATCTAATTGCTATACGCAGAAGCTTTAGATACCTCTTACTATAAGCATAAGGTTATATAGCTGTTAAGGTATAATATTTTAGCTTTACAAAAGGCGTCTTTAAGAGGATAGTATTAGAGTTAACTATGTAACGTAGGGAGTAGCAGGAGTTCCTTCTAGTAGGTGCTGCGCAGGGTATTAGCCTTATAATAGGCTCCCTCTAGAGATACTATAAGTGCTAGCTCTAGACTATATAATCCTGTTACGTAAAGGCATTCTAGGGATTAGTTAACATATTACGTAAGGTCTTATAGGGGGCTAGCCTATAACCTAGGCGTTCCTATGCTATCTATTAGTTATTACTTAGTTTTTGTAGAGTTATACGCATAAGAATGCTTATTATGTATATACCTAGCAAGAAACGTAGCCTTAAAGGATATATATAACTACTAGCAGCGTATTAGAAAGAGTGTTTTATTAGCTTATTAAGATCCTTCTTACCCCCCTACAAACATTACTGTAAGCGCAGCAAGAAACGCTAATCTTAGGGGTGTTTGCAGCAGTATTATAAGCTTAAACTAGGACTTAGTGTGTAGCGCTAGGGCAGGAGGCCTATTAGAAGGAGTCTCTACTGCGCTTAGGGTGCTTAGGGTAGCGCCTAGAGGCACCCCCTTAGCTTTATTGTAGTCTTTATAGATCTTATTAGCCTCCTTATTAGCTGCATAGGACGCAGTTATATTATACTAGCCTTTAAGAATAAGGCAGTTAATTATATATTTAATATCTTAAAGGTCTAACTTATAAATATCCTTAGCAAGCGCCTTTAGGTTACTATTAAAGACAAGTTTTTTATTAAAGACAACATCTCTTATTATAAATACTTTACTATAAAGGGGATTCTAAATGCAGTATAAGTTACTTAAAGTATAGCTAATAAGATAACCTATCTATATATACAGGGTAAGCCTTTTTAGGCGCTAATAGTAAAGTTAAGTATCTACTATAAGTGTATACACTTTACAGCTAAAGACTCTTAGATATAAAAGGTCTAGCTAGGCAAATTATGTAGCGTCTTCCCCCTAGAAGTACTTATGCTATAACTAGTATAGAGTCTTCTAACTGCAAGAGGCTTACAGTATGCAGTTATAAAGGTAGGTTACAGAGGTATAAATCTTAGGCTAAAGAACGTTAGGAAGCTTAGCGTAAACAGCTATACACCTAGCCTTACACTTAATTATAGCTGCAATGCGCTCTGCAGCGCTATTTTATGCTTAGGTATTTAGGGCGCTTGCCTTAACATATATACTATATGTGTTAAGGCTTGCAAAAACCTTATTATTATTAGCTAGCTTATTATTAGTCTTAATAACCTTTACCTTATAACTGTAGTATACTTTAAGTATAGTGAGGAAGTCTGTAATTATTATAAGCAGTATATCTATCTTGCAGGTATAAAGGTAAAAGTCCTAAGTTAGGCCTATTATATAGTCTAAAAAGAGTATACAGGAGCAGTAACCTGCATAGCCTACCTTAAGGTTATAAAAGTTAACTGCAAGGCAGTTACTAGGCTTTATGTGGATAACTAACTCTTGCAGGCTCCTTTAGACTATATAATAGGCCTTACCTAGGGCGCAAGCTTTACAGTTAACTGTTATTATAGGCTTATTAAAACCTTAGATATATACTCTGCAAGCAACATTAGAGATCCTTTTAAGCGCTTCTAGCCTAGGGTGTCTAAGACGCTAGTGCTAGGTAAAAAGGTTACTAAGGATAGGCTTCCTATAGGTAGCTGTTATAAAGGCATTTCTTTTGCGCTTCAGGCGCAGCATCTTATCTACGTAAATAGCTAGTAGAGTAACTATAGCTGTAAGTGTAGCGTCTAACAAAAATAGCTAATAGTTAAGTACCTACTAGCTATAAATTTTATTAATATACATAACAAATAACTTATCTGCTTTATATAGGTAATTATTACCTAAGCTTATATCCTACTAGATCCCTTGCTAGCATAGCTTTAAGAAGGAGATAAGGTTAGCAGCAATACCTCTGTAAAGGGTAACATTATATAAGGTGAGCTTAATAATGCAGTTCCTACACACTTAAAGCCTAATCTCTGTAGTGCTATACGCCTTAATAGGCAGCTGTTATACGCCAGCCTATATAAAATTGTCTATAGGTATACTATAGAGAGTTTTAAACTACATAGTATTATTAAACATATAGATATTGCTGCCTAAATTAAGTATTACTAACTTAGCTAAGTAATATTAGCTCTTAGCAATATAAAAGGAGGCTGCAGAAATCCTGCCTTAGTATCTACTATAAAGTTAATTAGAGCCTTTAGCTAACATTCTTACTACTTAAAGCTTCTTAGTAAGGGCCTTATTAGTCTAGAGGCGTATTTTAATAAGCCTTTTAACGCTTTTACTAAGTAGTCTATTATGTCTCTTTAGGTAAGGGAGCGTATAGAAGCACTACATAATACTGTAATAAGGGCCTGCGCAGAGCTTGCAGGTAGTGTCTGTAGTTATATACTTTACAGGCAGTATCTCTACTACACTTACGCTTATACTTAAGCGCTTACGCTTTATAGTTACACTAGCTTCTTGTAACAGCAGAGGGGTATTTACCCCCTTAGCTAACAATGCCTCCTTTCTTACATGCCCTCCACAGCTATAGCCTTATCCCCTACAGTCGCAGTTCCTATAACCCTCCTTCTTATTGTTATCTATTGTTTTAGCGTAGGTAGGACTAAAAGCCCCTTACCTAGCCTTCTTTATATACTTATTTTTGTCTATTAACTATAGGAACTCTTAGATATTAGAGAGTACTAATCCTAGCGTTAGGCAGTTATTAAGGGTATTAGCAACCTTAGTGCAGTAGTATATATATACCTAGCTTAAGAGATAGGTCTTCTAGAAAGCTGCTATAAACAGGTTAAACTAGTCGCTTAAGAGCTAGACCCCTAGGATGCTGCTAGCAGCAGCTTTATAAAGTGCTTTTTCCTACTTCACAAGCTAGGCCTTAACTTCCTTCTTAGTTCCTAGGTGCCTTAAGGTTGCTTAGAGGACCTTTTCTAGCGTAATACATACATTCTCTTTACGTTTAGAAAGGTATATTCCTACGCAAGCCTAGAGGGTAATTACCTAGGCGTTAACCTTATTGTTAGAGGTATAGTAATAGAGCTTAAGGTTAGTAGAGATAGTCTAGCGTATCTATTCTTAGAGGTTGCTGTAGCGCTTAAGGCGCTTCTCCTATATATATAGGTTATCGTTATACTGCGTGCAGCGCTCCTTATATAGGAGAAGGTTAGCTAGAGAGAGATCCTCTAGCTGTAACATGTATTATAAGGTATCTGCTATATGTAGGAGCGTATAACTAATGTCTAGGGCTAGAGTTATATCTTTAGGCTCCTTATGTAAAGGCTATAGCTTAGGTTAAGGCTGTAGCTGCTGCTGCTGCTAAAGGGCTGCAGTCTGTAAGTATGTCTTATATGCTAGGACGCTTTCAGCTCTTAAAGGAGTAGTATTTAAAGGGGTATTTACAGCAGTGCTTATAGGGGTTGTTTTAACTACACCTGCATGCAGGTAATTGCGTATTAAGGGCTTTTCTAGCTCAGCAAGCAGCCCATCAAGCGTCTCAGACATATCACATATAGTAATTAATAGGTTAATTACATCCTAAAGCTTATAGGTTTTTGCCTTAGTTTTAAGCTAGTCAAACTAGAGAACCTAATCAGTAGGGCTATTAAGAATAGTCTTAGTAGTATTAGTAGACATCTTATAAGCTTATAAATAGCTTTACAGTACTTATTATTATTAGTTTTTAAGCGTATAAGACTCTTAATTATCAGATTATTAAGGGTTATAGTAATAGGTTAATTAAATGTGTATTAAGATGTATGTATCTGTGTAACTGTCGTGCCCTGCAGCCAGCCCCTAACTTAGGCCTATAAGAACCCTATTCCTAGGCGCCTAAGGCCACAACCAGAGCCCACTGCTCAGGAAGAAGCCCGCAGCAGTCCCTCCAATATTCGGCGAAGGGCTGGCTACGCCAGGCTTAAGCCTATCTCCAGGCCTACGCCCCATGCGCACAGGGTGCGCCCCGTGTGCGTACATCCTTCAATTCAACAGATCCACCCCATTAACTCCGATCGGTCTGGCTAACAAACTAACATTATCTATTTATAATTAATTTTAATTATTTAATTACTTAAATAATTAGGGGGTATATTATAAGGAAGTCTATGTATATTTTAGCTTACTAATTTATTCCTCTTATATACTTATTTACATACTATTATGTATTTAACAGTATCTCTTTTTGTTACCTATTATTACAATAGGATAAGCATCTTTCACCCTAAATCTCCTATGCCTTACTGTATGCTCTAACTCGTGACAACATCCGCGTGGCAATCATCGAGACCTTGTTCAACACCTTGGAAGGCGAGACGATCACGGCCCCTCCAGAAGTGAAAACCAGGATCCTCTCTTGCCTTGAGCAGCTCGCCGTGCCGCTCGCCGCGTCTCTCAACGAGTTGCGCCCGACCACGGAGGCCGACTGGGCCGACGCGGAGGCTGGCGGTCCGGTCCCCCACGTCGCCACCCGACGAGAGCAAACAGCCGCTCCCCTCCACCATCTCTTCTTCCATCTCGACAAGAGAGCCGAGTTTGCTCCCGAGACCAAACGGACGCTGGCGGAGATGACGGCACGGCTCGTGCGGGCAGCGGCAATCCGCCCAGAACAACCGGCGCTGGACGCGTCTCTTCCTCGAGAAGCACGGGTTCCCGGATGTCCCCGGAAACGAACTGCCCCTTGCCCCCGTGAACCCGGACATTCATCTCAAGTACCGCGTGCTGCACTACCACGAGGGCTGGAGGCCGCGTTTCGCCCATCTCGCGCTGCTGTTCGGATCCCTGGACGACGCCGACGTCGAGAGCCCCGACGCTCGTGGATCGTCTGCGCGTGGACATGGCGAAGCAGTTGGCGGAACATGCCCCCGACCCGAACGACAAGGACGCTGTGACGCGGCTCAAGGCGATGCTTCGCAGCTGGGCAGAGTGCCCCGTCGAAGACTTTAGGAGCGCCGCCAGAGATCTCCTGGATAAGCTCCAGCGCGGCTTTGGCAAAGAATGGTTCAACACTGGCGAGGATCTGGAGTGGGCGAGTTCGGATTCTGACTGTGTTTCCGAGATGGAGGATTGAGTCTTGGGGTTGCTGACTTTATCCAAACGAGATGTCGTCTCTGGCTTAAGGGGGGGGGGGGGGGGGGGGGGGG
>PJEX01000163.1:0-11471 GCA_005350895.1 Colletotrichum tanaceti
GGGGGGGGGGGGTTGACGAGATGAACATGAGGCCGAACATGTGCCCGGCCAGGCTTGTCGTCGTTCCCCGCAGACTTTGCAGCGAGAGAGAGAGAGAGAGCGCGCGTTCCTGGCGAACTTCCCATGCCAAACTGCGCCCTCGCCCCAAAGCCCGACTCGCACGGCCATGAGGGCTATGGATAATGGAAGCAGCGGCAACAACAGCAACCACTCGTTTCCGGCAATTACGGTATTCCCCCATGAACCAGTTAAGGTGTCTAGGTATGTACCTAGTCACAGGCTGCTGCGGAGGAGCGATCGAGGGTGTCGGGGGTGTTGGGGGGGCATCTCGGAGTTGCAAGTCATGGTCTGGTCCGGCCGATCAACGACAAAACATCCGCAGAACCATGGTTTCCTCGGTGAACCCAAACGCTTCCCCCTTTTTTCTTTCCAGCATCACTGTATCCAATCTTAAAAATAATAATATGAGAAAACCAAAGAGACCTCGTCCCAACCGCCGGGGATCGGCACCGAGGCAGTCGTGTCCGGGGGAGAGGAAGGCCAGGCTGTGCGACTCTCCAAACGAACCATGGCCGAGCGGCCTGCAGCTACTGGACGAAATCGTGCAGCTCCATCATCATCAGCCCGACACGCCAGCATGAAGCTCCATCGGTCACCCCTCTGCTGGCGTTGGCGTTGGCGTTGGCATCGAGATCACCAACTACCTATTCAGGGAGGACGGCGGACGGCGGACGGCGGCCAACGAACGACACACCAAAGCCGGACTTCCCATCGTTTCCACCCCCCCAAAGAACCTACTTGAAGGCCCACGGGAAACCTGCCTAATCGACACTAACACGGAAACAAGCAAGGAGTAAAGAAGAAAAGAAAAGAAAGAAAAAAGGTTAAAAATGGAGGGGGTGTGAAAAGGAGAAGGGCGGGAAAAGCAATGTGTGTAAGAGAGACTCGAGTTATACGTACCAGCCACCAACCGACGCTAACCCCTAGACCGAAGAGACTGGTTGCTCGACGGCACAGACAATGAGAGTTGGTGAAACCAGCCTGCCCTTCCGTGTGTTGTCGATTATTATCGTTGTTGTTGCTGCTGTTGTATTGTTTTTTGTTGTTGCAGAGTGTTTCTTCTCTCTCTCTCTCGTTTTATCGTGGGTGGGTGTTTTGTCTTCCCCATTCCCACCCCGTCCGTCACTTCTCACAACTCACTTTTGTCGTTATGAGTTCCCCCGACAAGGAAAAAATCTTGTGCGTCAGGATCACCCATGAGGCCGCGAGAAAGAAGCTTTTTTTTTTTCTGGCCGGAACAAGAACCGGATCCCTGTGAGAAGGAACGGAAGCTCACACATCGGATGTTTTGTTTTGAAAGCGCGCGCGAGAAGGGGGGGGGGGACCGGGCAGGATGGTGACGGACCAAAGAGGGAAAAGGCTAGATTTGAGTTGGGAAAGGTAAACTGCGCCTTGGGGCAAGCGGCTTTTCGGACGACCTCGCGTCGCGACGACGTCGCCCTTGCAGCGACTCAGTTCTGGGAGAAAGGAAGCTTGCCCCGGGTCGAGAAGGGGGGGCGGGGGTGATGTCTGATAGTCGCCGTATGAGGGCTGGATATTCGGATAGCCGAGATTCCCTCTTCCGCAGTTGCTCATCTGCCACCTGACCTGAGATGGAGGAGAGATGAGAGGGAGAGCGGCCTTTCCCCAGACCGGTTAGTTGTCGATTGTCATCATTTCCTCCATCTCCGTCTCCGCCGGACTAGCCTTGCGTCCGTCGGCCGATAGCCACGTTTTCCCACACCTTCTTCACGCTCCTTTCCCCCTTCTCCGCCTCGACGTGATGGGGCTTCACAAATCCTCACGGGTCTGAGCGTCGCCTTGACGCCATGGTCCGTCGTCGTGGCTAATAGCCCCCCCTAACTAAAAGACCAGAGGGGGGTGTGTGTGTGGGAAAGGTAGGAAGGCCGAGAGAACCCACTTGGTCGTGTCTCACGAATCTATTCCGTCCCCCATTCGGACCAGAGCCGTTTCCCATTCCTTCTTCTTCGTGTTATCACAATCGCCTTGGAACGAACCATCGGGGAAAGAAAAACTGCATCCTGTCCCGGACCCGAGTCATGTAAAGCCGCCGGGACTGCTCCGCGAGCCGTCGAGAAGTATCATGTTCCTCATGCAAGCTCTGTATGCAAGCTCTCGGCGCTCGTCCTCCACAGCCGCGTGGGGCAGCCGTGACTTCGGGCTTGGCAGGCCTGAAGTTCGGTCGTTGACGTATACGGCTCTCTGGAAGTCGGAAGACGCGGAAGACGCGGAAGAAGGGAAACGGATCTGAGAATTGGGGAGAGTAACTATTCCCCCGTAGTCTCGTCGATCATCTTCTCCCTCGTTAGACGGACTAACAAGCAAGAAAGATACACCAGAAAAGACCCTCCGTTCTATCTTTGGAAAAGCCCCTCCTACCCGCCCATGTCTTGTGACTCTGCTCACGGACTGGCGGTGTCTCCTTCGTCGACAGCAAACACTGGCTTCTTAGGACCGGACAGAAGGGGTGCACGGAGGTAGGCGTTCCACGGGACGGACGGACTCGACGGAGCACGGAAGGGAAGAAAAGGAGCACGGAGAGCTTGGGGTTGGGGGTGTGTGTGTGGGGGGGAAAGGACTCGCGGAACTGGGGCACGGAGAACGATGGCGTAGAGCACAGAACAGACATGCCGCCAGATAGAGGCACCACGAACAGAGGAGAGAGCACGGAGAGGAACAAATGGCACGGAGGCCGACGGGGGAAGAATAGAACAAGAACAAGAACAAGAACGATAGTAACAACAAGAAACGAAGGCAGACGAGTCCAAGCCCCGAGGTCAACAGGTTTTCCAAAGGGGCTACCGAATGCCCGTTGATGGGACGACCGAGGAAAGGGAACCGTGATCTGCATCGGCCGCGAGGCCACCCAGACAGGCCCACGAACGGCCCTTTTCCGTGACGTTGTCAAGATCTCATGTTTCCTACTTACCCAAAAGGCCTCGAGGGGACTCGAGCAGGAACACCCACTTGGAAGACGGCTGGAAACCAAACCACTTGTTTGTGTGTGTGTGTGTGTGTGTGTGTGTGTGTGTGTGTGCTCAGTCCTCTTCCTCTCTCTTTCTCAACCATCTCTCTCTCTCTCTCTCTCTCTCCGTGTCTCTCACACACACACCCTATCTCGTTCGGTTTTACCTGTTCGCCCGCACGTACAGCGTAGTACGTGCAGTAGAGATTCCGTTTGTGCGTTCGTTCGTCTCGTGGGGGATGTCCGGGTGTAAGTGAAAGATGCAGCTCGATTCCCCTGGCCGTTGGGTTCCTCCTCCCCTTTACCGTTCTCTTCGCATGAACACCGGGAGCGAGCGCCGCCGCGATCTCTTGGTAGGCTAGATGGAGAAGACGGACGGAAACACCCGTCCACTTGGACATTTCCCCCCACCCACAGATTCGAGAAAAGTCGAGACGGACGGGAAAAAGAGGCAACCGCTTCTCTTCTGTGCGTAAGAAGAAACGAATAACAACCCAAAGACGCCGAGACGCCACGGCGGTTCCTTCAGCTCACGGTCGTTATCGTCGACGTCGTCGTCATCCTCACCCTTCTCACACTCATCCGTCAAAAACTATAAAAAAGAAATCACAGACGTACACACGGATGCACAGATATACCTGCTGACCTTGCCGCGAAGTCTACACCACGCCGTTCGTTATATTCTAGCGTGGCGCGAGAACAGACGGCGCTCGTCCGCCGCCGCTGCGCCCAACGGTTTGTCTTTCTTTTCCCCGCCCGAGCGAGGTGGGCGAACGGTCCCGGGATCTATCTAGGGGCACGGCATCGCCAACAACCACGGAGGACCAGGAGGAAGATGGATGGTTGGGTTGGGACTAACAGACGCGAGCACGGAGATCCAGGAACGGGCCCTGGTGTCCGGGCTGCCACACGCCCATCGGTATGGTTTGTGTGTGTGTGTGTGTATGATCTGTGTGTATGATCTGTGAGTACCTACGTATCCATGTATGTTCGTTCGTTCGTTTGTTTGTTTGTTCGTAAGTTCGTGTGTTTGTTTGCATCCATCTCATGGACGGCATAAACACAAGTCGGCGAACGGCCTCCCTATGACCGTTGTCCCGACATCGTCAGCCCGGTCACGTTGCTTCCCGTCGCCCTCGGACACACAGAAGAAGCCGATACAGATCCATCCTTCTTTTTCCTGTTTCTCTGTTTCTCTGTTTCGCCTTCCTCCCATGTGTATTTTGTTTTTGTTTTTGCGGAGCCGCCTTATCCCACAGACCGCCCTCTTTGTTTTTTGTCGGTCTTGTCGAGAGTCTCTTATGGGGAGGGAGGAGAAGTCGGCATGCCAAGGATTGAATGGGATACACGGACGGGTAAAAGCCAGCCGAAGGAACCGGTGCGGCGTTTCCGGCTTGGTGAACGAACGTCTACTCGGCCGTTTTTACGCAGGCACGGCGGAAGAGAGTCTTGGAGAGGAGATAGATGCCGATAGCGTCGCCATACATTAGCGGAATCCGTAGACCGATTATGCAGGCTCCCCGCGCGTGCAGTCAGCTTTTCTCTCTTTCTTTTTTTGTTGCTGTTGCCTTGCTTGTTCTCGTGATTGAGGGAGAGTGATGGTGAAGGAATGTATGAGAAAGAAGCAACGGGAGTTCTTGGGAAATAGATGGATGGAGAGGGGGCCGCCGATGGATGGGATCGAATTTCATCATTTTCCCTTCCATTTTCCGTCATATCCCATATCTCACAATGCAGGCCAGCCAGCATCTGCCGGCCTGCAGGAAGCCATACTGTAGCCAAACGCACAGAAACGCAGCCTACCTTTTTTTTTTCCTTCCGTGTATTAAACTTTCTTTTTTTTTTGGAGAAGAGACCCGGGGGTTGGGTTGGTTGAAGAGGAGAGGCCCGGCCCCAACCGGACGTGATGCCGTGCGGGCGTGCATGCTCGATCTGCGGAGGGACGGACCTCTGCCCATTCCACTCGCGGCACGACCTGCATGAGGGGCTGTTGAGAATACGTGCATGTATCCGTACTACGTAACTAGTAGATTGACGATTGGCGAAGTCGGGACGGCAGATGCAGTTTCGGTTCAACACGTCGTCGTTGCCCGTCGTTGCCCGTCTGTTGCACGCAAGCAGTCGACATCAGCAGGTACGTTTGATCCGAGTGCCTAAGCTGTGACTCGAGTTATGACGGCGGTTGTCCTTGTTCGTCTCTTGCTCGAGAACGCCGGGTCAAGAACCGCGAACTACCTCGTACTTACTTGTACGGAGTACGGATACTCCTGCTCTCTACCTACCTAGTCCTCTCTGATCCTCGCCTGCAGTAGTGCAGGTACAGGTACAGGTACAGGTACAGCGCATGGTCGAGCCTGCTGCACGCGACCCTGTGCTGCGACGTTGACCTTGTGTCTGTCAAGCGTGGGCGCCGTTCCGGAGACTGCAACCCCAAACTCTCCTCGCACGTCCGGAGAAGTGTTCGTCTGTTATGTACCTTATATGACGAGAGAGTTATTAGTTGGTTGGATTGGAGGGGGGGGGGAGGGGGATGTTTCTTCACTTGCCCGTTGAGCCACAAGATATGACATCACATGGAAACCATTGTCTGTGAAAGGAAACAAAAATTTAAAATAGAGAAGGAGAAAAAGAAAAGGTCTGAATGAACCGATCTTCGGCGCGGGTGAAGAGAAACACAAACAAAACCCACACATTGGCGTGTTCCACCCCGCGGGGACGGTGGGAGAGCCGCAAAGTCTGTTTGGCGGCGACAGGCCATTGTGACAAGTCGTCGTGCATCCAGGCCAGGCGAAAGATGCCAGGCCGGGTTTACCTCCCCCCAAAGGCGAGACTTGATCCCCCCCCTCCAAGCCTCACTATCGGACCCAAGCTGAGGATCAGGACGACCTCCCTGCCATTCGGCAAGAGTGATACCGGTGGACTTGCGAATCAAAACCCGCTACGACTAACATAGTGCCTGATCGACCTGCCAATAGAGGCCACAGCCTAGGGTGCAACTGTGAGCCTGGGCTCAAGGCAGGCCATCCACTAACAGCCAGCCATTATTATTAATATTAAGGACATGATCGGTCAGTTGACGACGACGACGACGACGACGACGAACAAGATGACATAAAAGACCCCATGAAATACCCCCGCCCCGTCGTGTGACTGACTTCCCTGGACCGGCGCATACAGGTAGGTAGTGAGTGGTGTTTGGGTCTGTTTATTATTGGATGACAGTGTCGCAGCCACACCGTTTCCTCACAAGCAATTAACTGGGTTGGGTGTCTTAAGGAAGAACACTAGGAGGAGCAGTCGTTCCGAAAGACTTAGGGGAGCATCGCGGATTGCGAGCCGGGCTAGACCGCTCTCGTTCCTGACTACAGAACCAACTTTACCTTCTGTACCTGGGTATAGTGGGTGCTAAGACGCTATGGCGCATGCGGGGAATTGGACGAGGACCCCCCCGTTTTGAACCAGTGAGCAAGCCATCGTGGGTGCCCCTGGGCTAAGGTAGTTAGTACATACCTACAATTAGCGATCGTCAGTTCCTCCCAGCCTCCTCGCTACAGAGGTAGTAATCCCTGGTGGGCTTTAGGCTTGTACTCTTGTCGTAGGTCGCCCCCCCCAGCTTCAGTCCTTCAGCTTTACTACGCGCGCTGTCAACGGTGATCACGAGTCCCCTTTGTCTCACTGCTTTTGGGGGGGGGTCTAATAGTTGCTCCCCAAAGCTGGCAATGCTTCAAGGGCTTCATTGCCCCTCTCATGAGCCTTAGCTCAGGTGTGTGTGTCTATGGCGCCCGTGGTTGGTGTAGCCGGCCCGGGTTGATGAACCGCCTCATCTTTGAAGCGCGGTGCCGGCCATGGGGTAGTTCGGCAAAACCACTCGCGGCTGGGTCGCGTAAACAACGAGTCAACTGCCTGTCCCGTCTGTCTGGCTTGTTTATGTCTTGTAAGTTAGTGGACAAACAGTATCCGTACAAAATCCCTCCTAGCCCAGCGTCAACAAGTAGGACGAATCGACCGCCGAAGTCCCGTTGCATCCGGTTTGCTTGACGCCCGACGCGACGCTGGACCCTGGAGTAGTTCCTCCTAGGATGCAATGTGTGATAGGTAGTTGCCCGATCCTCAGCGCACCCAGGTCATCCATCACGCTACCCCCAAAAGGAGGGGTAGCCGGACCGGGCAGGGCATCTTGCGCAGCCCACAGCAACGGCGGCAAAGCCCGCTGTCATGTCAGGTGAGACCGGTGGGCAAATGGGTCCTGATGGAAATGAGGGCGGATCGTGACAGGCATCGTCGACGGCCTGCCTCGCCGGGGGGGGGGGAGATGACGGTTGTTTAGCCGGCTTGACCGCCTGAGTGAGTTTGATGCCAAGGCATGGATGATACGGATAGCCTCATACGGATATAGATCTAGGCAACGAACGAGCCTAACACGGCAGTCGGATGTGAGATTCCATGTGGCGGCCGAAGAACTGGGTCGGGGGCTGATGAAGGAGTCGACTAGAGAGATTGAAGTCTTCTTCATCCCCAAGGGGCGCCCGTCTCTTCTTTGCGTAACGTGCCTAGTAAAGGGGGGGGGGGCAAGGCCCAGGGGAATGGAACCGCGCAGCATGGCCCCGGGCAGGGCAGTGGACGAGCAGACAAAACGCCTAGTTGGGACTGGTGCCCCTGGGGGTGAGTGCCGGGATATGCGGCCAACTCGGAAAGCCGCGGCGGCGTGACTGGCAGCATGCAGCGGTTGCTCATTGGCCTAGGATTTCGTCAGCAGCCCGGCTCCTTAGCCCGCTGTGCTGTACGGTACGGTGTACCTCGTAGACTGCAGGAATTGGAGGAATGTGTGACAAGGACAAAAACCGTAGCCGGCATCGGCATCTGCCCGAGTTCCCAACTCAGACACTGTCCAGAGAGACACCCACCCACCCACACACACACATACTTACATCAAGGTGGTCGACGTCACCACCCAGAAGCAGTATCCAGTGTTGTATAGTAGCGCTTGAAGGAAAACGTGAGTACGGATGCCCTGTGGGGAGTTTCGGATTCGACTCCGTCTCCAAGTTGCTCGACCTGCCTGGTGTTACTGATCCCTACTCTAGATAGGCAATGTAGCGGTGTGTGTGTATGTATGTGTGTGTGTGTGTGTGTGTGTAGAGCTGACCATTGGCTTTTTTTGGTAGCGGGTAAATTGACGGTGGCCCTTTGGTCGGTTGATGGTCTCTAACCACATTAGGCAGGCACCGCCACCACTGCCACAGTCAGTAAGGTAGGTAGTTAGTCATCAAAAGGGATAGTCTTAGCCCATCCCGAACCCGGAGCGCAGCGCAGGAAGCAGGGTAGGTTAGTACTATTCTAACCCTCCCCAGCGGAGCCGTATTAGAACTGCGATTGTAATTATTTTAATTGTTTTACAAAGGGCATTTTTCGCATACGTTGTGGACTGACGCGGTGGGATGGGCCTGTACGGTAACAGTGGCAGGTGGTGGCTAGTGGTGGCAGTGCCTTCCTGTTATGGTTAGTGGCCGTCAATCTACTAAAAGGCCTATGTCAATTTACCGGCTACCCTTTTTTTGCAAGCTCACCACGTTACCAAACTCTACCCTTACCTGGTGCCGAACCCACCCGGTTCTCTCATTGTGCTGTAGAGACCGAGACCGCAGCTTTGCATAGGCCGATACCGCCGAGTCCGGCGATATCTCACGCCTGCCTGCCTGCCGTGGTTCCTCACGCTTCATCGGGAAACCAATTCGGGACTCAGCTTCTCCGCTGCGTGCTGAGGCCCGGGCTACTTGTCATGATGTGTCTTTCCTGTCGATTTCCAGAACCCTTGAACCATGACCCCGATTCCCTGCTTGCGCCCGTAGATGTTTGATACGAGCCTTCATCCTTGCTGTGACCCAGCGGCTGGAGAAGTTCTGCGCTCATGGGCGATGTCCCGTCAAACAAAAAACCTAAACCCCACCAGATGCCTCCGCTCCTTGTTGCTTGTCACTTTTTTGTCTCCATTCCTCTTCGACGCCCAAGAGGAGGAAGGCAAGGGGCCTAACGGGCACACAGAAACCCCTCCCCACATGCAGTCCAACGTTGCGTTGGGCTTGCTCGACCTGCCCAGGATAGGGTGGTGTTGAAGGTGAAGCAGTTGGATATCTTACAGCGGACAGCCAAGAACTCTTCAAGGGTGTGGCTGTCCACGTTTGATGTGCCCTCACGGGTCACGGTCCATGAAGGAGGATGGAAGCCTGGACCAACTGTCGAGGACATCATCCGAGGACCGAGGCCCACTGGCCTCAAACGACATTAGGTAGTTTACCATCCTCCGTACTCTGTTACACTGGCAGCCATCGACTGCGGGCGGAACCCTGTGACAATAGCGCCGTCGAACCTCACACTAGACGGTGATCACCTGGAAGCCAGTTTGAACGACATGCTCGACTGGTGCACGTCAAGGATGCCGTCAATTGGCATGTCGGCGGCGCACCATAGGCGGCAGTAAGTGTAGGTATGGTCCGAGGCTGGTAATCACGCTCGCCGACCTGCTCCCTGTTGCTCTCTCATCATCGTGCGGGCGTTGGGAGTCAAGGCTATCAGGCCGTATCTGTGGCGGCTTCCCAGGGCATCGATACCCGACTTCGTCAACATGGATGTAGAAACAAGGAATGAAATAAGAATCCGAATCGAAGGGACCCTGGGACTCTCGTGTCCATAGTACACGCGCATTTAGTAACTACCATCCCGGTTGCGTCGCTGTTGTCTCCTCCGAAGCAGGGCAATCCTGGCCGGCGTCTTCCTGAAGGAAAAAGAGAGAGAGAGAGAGACAGAGAGAGAGAGAGATGAAAAAAAAATAAAAAATTGGACGGTGAAAAAGACGTGCCCGTGCCGGCCGGTGATCCACGTTTCAACAGGGTGTTGGTGTCATTCGTTTCCCTCCGGTCCACCTGGATGCATAGAGCCCGATCAGTAATGGCATTGACGGCTCGAGACGGTAATGATAATGTCCATATCGTGTCTTCGGCAGCATCGTCCTTCTTTTTTTTCTTTCTTGATGACGGGCAATGACGGCACTTCTCAACGATTCCTGGACGGTACCACTCCTCTGGTAACCCCGACTTGGGAGCTGGTCCAACGCCAGCAGCTTCGAGAAGGCCGGAATGTCAGCAGGCCCATTATAATATTCTTCCCCTTTTCTCTTTGGGGCTTCGTCTCCGAGATCGATGACAGCGATGGATGGGGCACCTCCGATCACTCCCTGTTCAATCTCACCATCCCGGGCGGGAGCATCTCCTATTCTTGTTGCTGGGGGGCTATTTTGAAGACATTGGCTCGAAAAATTGAACCGACAACTCAGTAATGACGCCCCTGGGTCCATAACGCAGAAAAACAATCTCGTCGTCGCCGAGATATTGACTGCAAGTTTGCATTGCATGTATGAGAGTCCCCAGGCTTTATTGGGAAGAGACTGAATGTGGTGCAAGCAGTGTACGTATATGCGCACCAAGCTAGGGACCCAGTTCTAGTACGTCGACTTTTTTGGTGAGGAGGGGTGTCTTGGCGCCATGATGCCTTCTGCAGCGAGCGAATCGAGTCTTTCAATCGCTGCAGACTGCCACCGCGGGCCCTTGACGACAGCCGGTGGCTTACCAAACTTCTTATCTGGCATCTCTATGAGCGTGCGCTGTTTTGCACTGCCGCCGGCCGGCCAATGCTAGCCAGATGCTAATGCCCTCACGAGAGCCCTTGCCGAATGGTGCCAAACCCCCACTCATCATCAGGGGTCTCTTTCTGGCCATATTTCCTCAGTGAGCTTCCCGACGTACTTGGCCAGTTGTCTGTCCCAAAGCATCGCGGTAGAGGGCAACATGGCGTGATGACCGGGGGAGCTCATGGCGGTGACGAGCGAGCCGTTGGCAGGGTCGTATAGCAGAGGCCGTGCACCCCCCCCTTAGTAGCGGACTTGGGACGGAAGACGATCTGCGGAAGCAGGTCGCAGTCTAGGGCTAGGAGGTCCCTCGAAGAATTCAAACAGGGGAGATCCACCGCCGAGAAAGGATGTTCCTTAAATGATAAGCAGCGAACTCCATCGACGCATCCATAGAAGGACGAGGCCACATGGTCTGGTCTATGGATACTCTGTAGTCTGATCGAGTACGAATGCCGCGCCAAGATTGCCTTGCTCAATGGCAATCTTGTCGGATTAATGACATCAAGAGCTTCGATGTTGGACATGGGCCTAAGAAGAAGCTTGCAATATGCAGCAATGCCAGCCCTCTCCGGCTCTCGCCTCTCTCCAACAAGCAGAACGGAGTTGGGGTTGGCCGCCATTGCAGCTACACCAATTGTAGCTCGGGCACCGATGCGGGATGAACCATTGGCCGAGACAACCGTTCCTGCATAAAGGCGGAACCTTCATGGAGGGGGCCGCCACTTTCTACTACGTAGTACGTTCGGTGATTGCCAAGGTTCT
>PJEX01000163.1:11571-30584 GCA_005350895.1 Colletotrichum tanaceti
GGGGGGGGGGGGGGGGGGGGGGACGAAGTCTCTCTCAAGCACAGCTGGCGACGACCTGTGAAGACGGCCGAGGAAAAAGGCGAGGAATCAACCATGCGAAGAAGGGTTACCGGGCCGCGTTGCGCGTGCGGGGAGCAAGTCGATCCCTTAGATGACTCTCCAATATTATTCAAGATCCATCGGTCCCTGATGACGAGTCAGGTTACACATGTAGACCCCGTACCGTTTATTTCCAGTCAAGAATCGGAATGGGAGCCCCATTGAAGGCGCGTGGAAGTTTGACTTCCAATTAGCCAGCGATTGGATCCTCAGGCAGTTCCCAAAAGTCCCTGCTGGGGTTCGAGTCGAGATGGGCTGGACAGAGTTTGTGCTGTGAGACCGGCTGCCGGACTCAGACTTGAGCTAATGCATGCCCATCCACCTCACACACAGTAGAGGCGAACACATGGTCTGTGGTAGAAATTTCGTCGCGGCCCGGCCAGTGTTTCGCCAACGGTACGAAGCCATGCTTGTTGTCGGCCGCAGGTGTGACCGATGTATTGTTTGAAAGGTGCTTGGAATACGGTGCAATGAGTCTTCTGACCCAGGTTGCGAGGACGACCTTGCAAGTGAAGATGCAGACCACATGTTCGTGGACCCTGGTGGGGCGGAGAGGGCCCGCCAATTGGGGCTTGCGGAGCAGCGAGAAGTCGGAGCATGTTATCCATTGTGGGTGAGCGGACCACCGGATACGGAGCCATCTGGAAGGTGCTCCGTGTTCTGGGAAGCGACGGGCCAGGTCTATACACAAGTGACGAGACTATCGATCCTGGTCCGTAGAAGAAAAAGATTTTTTTCAAAAAAAAAAAACCCCCGGCCTCCGTTGTTGGGGCATGTTCGCGGCTCGTCTCCTGCTGAGGGCCGATCTGGCGTTGTCCGTGGTCACGAAACGGAGAGGGTTGTTGTGGGACGGGGGGAAAGTCTGCTCGCCACGTTTCTCGCTTCCGCGCCAGGGGGACCGCCAGGCAAAAGATGTCGGTCTACTTCTTGTGGGCGGTTCGGCGACCGTGGGTCCCGGCAATGGCTGGCCAGAAGGTATCTGCGCAGGCGGGATCGTGATATGTCTGCAAGCTTTGCCAATGTAGAGAACCGATATTCGAATGCATCTCAGAGACTGACATGGTGTTCGGAGCAAAAGGAAACAATAGGAGTCTGTCGGTCACCTTGCGTTGTGTGAGGTTAACGGCACTCTGTATCCGTACTACCTAGGTAGGCAGGTAGGTAGGGTACCTGCACGGTACGTACCTACTTCCACTAGCCTCATTCTGCACTGTTTTGCCGTACTTCGGTATCCGAACTTATCTCCCTGTAGGTAGGTACCCAAGTAAGTACATCTAGTAGATGCTCGTCATCGTGGCTACCTACTTTGAACCGACAACGAGAATCAGGGAAGCGACGCACGCTCTATGACCATACTGACACCACTTGGTCGTGCCGCGTAGTGTATACCGGTTGCCGAGAGAAGACGAGAAACCCACGCCCCCCCCTACATCAAAACAAAAGGGAGGTTCCGTTTCGTGCCCGTTTCAGATCAAGTGGCACTACGGGGCCGGCTCGTTGGCCCGCCGGATTCTGGAACAGGTGGGGGAGCTCACCGGTGCTCCGCCCCGGATCCGCCCCAGTGCAGCTGTCTCCCACCGAGCCACCGAAGGAGAGCTCGCACGCAGGTCGTGGCTCCGGGGTGGCTGGGAGCTGGGAAAGAAAGGCTCAAGTGACCGACGACATCCTCATGAGTGAGCTCGACGACTGGTTTGTGCTGGCAGTCACCGGTATAGTCATCATCGTACCCGCTCACCCTCGGATCGGGCGTCCGTCCAACTCGAAATAGTTCCCATGTTTTATCCCTCCACTTGAGGCGCCATGGACGAAGGATGTGCTGATTCCTCGCGCCCCCTTCCCTCTCCTTAGGATGCGTGAATGAAGGGACCTGTGTACGTATGGGCTGTGACCGGATCATCGCCACAGGACCGAAACCCCCATCCCAACATTAATCGGGTGTCTGTCGTCATCAAAGGCTCCCCTCTGCTTTCAAACCTGGCGAGTTGTAACGGGCGGCATTGTGGCGAGAGCATGCCGCATTTTTGGAAAACTACGCTTCCCATGCAGCAGTTATAGCCACCCACCTACCATGTCGTGTAAGTGGTGCACGGTGGCTGGTGGTGTGGCAGTCGGAACAATTGGCATGCGACACAAAACAAGGAACTGACAGGCGGGTAATATTCTAGCACCTGCAGTAGCATTCATGGGATGCTTGCCGTATCGGGGTGCTATCGACACGGGAGAGGCACACCATCCAGGCTCAGCTGTCGGACTACTTCAAATTATGACCTTAGACTGGCTTTCTTCAGTCTAGTCTAGCCCCATCCTGCCCCGCGAGATTTTCGCCCGTTCCGACCCAAGAGGAACGCCCGCCCCTGTTTCCGTACTGGGCAAGGAGCCCAACGTAGGCAGCGCAGGGCGGATGATCGCTAGGGATTTAGGAGACTTTTCCCTTTCTGACGAAATGACTCCGAATTACATCGACGGGCGTTGCATGCGGCCTGTCGTTTATCATATGTTTCCCTTCTCCTCGTTCATTGACAACCAAGATCCAGCTTTGGGCGCGAGTGATGACCGGGTCCAAGTGAAGTACGACCCCCACAGTTTGGTCGGCTGTGTGAGCAGAGGGCGGATAGCGGGAGCAACAGGGCCAGCACGGAAACTGTCGCGCGTGGCAGGTCAAATACGTCAGCCACATCTTTTCAGCAGGATGGCGGCGCATCACCCCATCAGCTTATGCCTAGGTGTCGGTTCGAGCACCTGGGCCGAGAGGGCGCGACGACAACGACGCGGGTCCGTGCCTGATGCATATCGGACTGCCCCATGACTGAAAAGCCGAACTTGGCCTGAGGCGAAGAGAGGGGAGAAAATCTGCCATCAGTGCGTTTGTAGATGGTGGCATCTAATCGAGTGGCTCCTCCGGCCGTGGTGGAGTTGACGAGAGTGATGGGGTGATGAACTTGGCCCACGAGCCACGGGCGCAGGACCAGGGGCAAGTGGATAGAGAACCAAGGAGAGACGCATTGTGGTTAAGAGGCTCGACTATCTGTATCTGAACTGGGGGAAATTAGGACTTTCTGAAAGAGGACGGACGATTGAACCCGACGAGGGGGGCAAAGTATACCGACAGCCGTAAGTAAAGAGGACCGGAGTTTGGGTCGGTGCGAAGCGGAGGGCTGGCTCACACTCGTGCAGCAAGAGCTCGGGGACGGCCAAGAGAACGGCATCTCAAAGAGCAAATAAGAAGAGACCAAAAAATCTTTCAACAAAAGCCGCATGTTTCGAACCAGATTTTGGCAAAGTGTGGTTCACAGCTATGGATGTAAGTGCTGTCATACAGCCAGATGGTGTTGCATACAAAGGACTGCTGCAGCTGCCCCTGAAGATGATGTGGAGTCGGGTTGCGAATGTTTTTTTTTGGCTTCGCAAGCCGATTGGAGGTTCCGGCACCCCTCCTGCCCTCCAATCGTCCCTGGAAGATTAGGGTTGCGCGAGGGCGGTGAAGGAAGGAGTCCAGAGTCTCACGGGGAGGAAGGAGAGAGTAAAAGAAAACCAGTCGGTCGATGTGGGGCCATGAGGTACCGGCAGGGTAGGCACGGCTCAGGCACAGATCACTGCGGGGAAAATGGGGTTATCACAACCCGCAAATGCAGGCAAGAGCTGCGGTGCTGCTTGGACCTGCCCCGAGTCTGCGCTTCTGCAGGAGATGCGGACGAGGGGCGAAGTGGCGGAGGAACAGTGGAAGGAGCAGTGATACGGGTGATGAGGTGGGAAAGAGTTGGGAAAGAGGAGGAAATGTACAGAAAAGTCCCACCGACTTCACAAGCCACCAGCATCAGCAGATGTCCCCTCGATGTGCTGCGGGATGTTGTACCTACATACTGAGATGCTCAGCACTGCATTAGCACTGCATTTCGCCTCTTTACCTCGAAGTCGAGCGGTATACATGACATAGTTCTACGCCGGCTCACTGACAACTGACAACAAGATGATCCGTTCCTGTCACCCACAAGGTGTCCGACACTTTGTGTGACACAGCACCCCGATTTTGTTCGCAGCTGGGCATAAGTGGCTTTAAATCACAAGTTACAAGATACACTCACAGCCTTGTCTTGCAAGAAGCTCTCTCGCGACGGAGCCGCCGGCATCTGCTAACGAAATTGAGCCGCCTCTCGCCTTACGTACACCTGATTTCATGGTCCATCCCATATTTGCAGCTGCGGATGCGCTCGGAAACTCACGGTACACCAGCCCTCCGTTTCGGTATGTCTGTCTGTTCTATCTGTCTGTTCCGTCTCTCGCCGCCGAACAGTCGGCCTGCCTGCCTGCCGGATTTGCTTCGTTCGACTGACGTGCATGGCAACACGCGCAGGCCTGATTTTTGGTCAAGGTTCTCTCAGCTCACTCCACCTGACGCCGTCAACATCCCCGGCTCCAAAGTGTGGTTCCCCGGCATCTCGTCGTCGAATCCCGCATTGCGCTATTATCCCTGTCTGCTGGGATCTGCCTGCTTCCCGGTTCCACGATTTCACCACTTCTGGACTTGTTGGAGGGCTGCTCAACAAGGAGCTGCCAATAGGCTCCATCGGAACGAGCCCTTTCGCACGCTGCGACCAATCTTGGTCTCCCGCCTCACACCGTACCTCGGCAGCAAACGGATTGTCGAGAGTCAAGGGCATGCCTTCCAACGCAACGAAGGCGCCATGTTTCCCCCCGAAAAACTGCCTCCTGAAGCTATGAGATGCACTGGGGTAGTTCGCAGGGCGCCGTGTGTGCATGCAACCTTAAAGGCGGAGGGGCGGGACAAGGCCGAGCCGTAGTAGTAGATAGTCTCGAATAGGAACAGTTTGCTCGGCAGAGGGTGGAAAAAGCAATAATAGGCTTGAAATGGCCGCATCAAAACCTTGACGACTACGTAGTACAGAATAGAAATTCTCCACTAACTAACAGGACCACCCGCCCATGGACCATCGTTTCAACGAAGTCTTTGGGTGCAAGGCAATCAATCCAGTGGAAGCCGACCTCTATCGCTATCGCAACTGAGACGGACAGTGGCGTACCCGGACTGTTGAGTCGGCTTCGAACTCCATGCATGCTAAGGAGGCACGGGAGGTAGCTTTCAGGCCCAGTAATCACGGCTTACATTCGATCCTCCACGAGGTAAATTCCAATTGCAACGGAGCGAGTAGACCGTCGAATTGTCGAGTCGTTCCAAGCGTGGCGCTAACCAAATCACTCCTTATTGAGATCCGCGTGCGTAGCCAGTGTCCCGAGCAGCAGCAGCGTGGGCCACCGATGGCCCGTCACTAGGTAATAGTCAAGTCCTGTATCCGTAAGAGAAGCCGATGGGGAAGTTTTGGGCACCTATCGAGCCGCTACATACGTAGCAAGCTCGCAACCCCCCTTGTTTCGCTGCAGGTGGATAGAGCACAGGCCTATGTACAGTGAGTGACCAGTGAGAGTGATTGACAAATAGCATGGTCACCCTTGCTTCAAGCTGTTGAAGAATTTCCCAAGAGGGCATACAGCTGCACAAGGACTCGCTTGTTGTTTCTTTGACCCCTGAACTCACGGTACGTCTTCGCAGGCGGTGGGCAACAACAACGACGCTGGTTGTAAAGTCGCCGGCCAGCCAGCCAGCCAGCCAGCCAGCCTTTCCTGCGGGAAAGGGAGGCCACGGCGAGACTGGGAATTACCTTAGCTAGAAACGTAGACGGTAGGATTGAGGTTGTACAATCCGACCAACAGGCAATAGTACGCCACTCGGGGCTTTTGCACGAATCGAGTGGCTTCCCGGCCAGTGGTGCTAGAGGTCTACTCGAGACGGAGTGGTTGGCCAAAAAGATTCTCGAATCAACAATCACCGCACCTAACACTACCTACAGGCTACAACAACCCCACCAAGATAATCCGAAGACCTTTGCCCCCCCCCCCCCTCCCATCCCCCTTCATTAAACGGGGGGATAGGAAAGGACAAGAAGATATTAAGAAGTCCAGTCGGAGTGTGGGCTGCAGATTCACCGATGTACCGATGGGGGACTGGGTCTGTAATAGAGTCCCGATCCCCCCCATATACCCATTTTTCCATCACCTAGGACCTATCGTCGTGGGGGAGCTTTCACAGCCCAACCTTGAAGCGCCATCGGGAGACCGTCATCGACTTGCTGAATCGCCAAGTTCAAGACCCGGTTCGTCGCAACCCGGCCCTGGCTTGCCCCGACCCATTCAGAAATTTTCATTTCACGACAACGCTTAGATGATTTGCTGTAGGCGGAATCCTTTCCTTTCGATTCCGATTCGTGAACCAGACATTGCGGGCATCTATGGACAAAAGAGGGGACACTGGGTTGAAACTTGAGGGTGTTGACGGAAGAACATCCTGAGGCGGGGTTGCTGCCCCCTGCTAGAAGAGACAAGAGACAAGAACAGCCAATTGCATTGGCGCTGAGTGAAAGACCGTTCGGGGCAGCCAGAGATTGGGAACAACTCAAGGCATTGAAGAACCACAGGATGCAGGAACAAACCAGGCGCAGCAGCCCGAAGCTGCACTCTTGAAACAATGGGCCGCCCCCCTCCTACCTACTAGTGGCAGGCAGACCACCAGCAGCAGTGCAGTGCTAGCCGCAGTTACTTGCGGTCGACCGTCTCGCTCGATGTCTCGGAGTCGCAGTTGGTTGTGCTGTGCCCGAATGCGATGGCCTACGGGGGACATGGAGGTGGCCAGCCAGCCCATGACTATCGAAGCTGATGGCAACGGAACTTGCCAAACTCCAGACGGGGGAGCCCTCAGAAGGGGGTGGGAATACAGATACCTACTCGCAAGCTGATGAGTTGCGAGCGGGGTTTTCCCCTTCGCCTTCTTGCTTCTTTCTTCGTTTCTCTCCATCTCTCTCTCTCCATCTCTCTCTCTCTCTGCAACCGCACGTACATTTCAGGGACAAGGCTTCTCCATACCTGGAATTGTGGGCGTGCAGGCGTGCCGGTCACCACCAGCAACCCGGATGCTTGTTTACTGGATACAAGGACCGCCAACGCTGATAGGCACAATATACTAGTTTAGTCCAGGTAGGCCTCTATCAACATTAGGCACCCTTTGAGTAGCATTGCCGCGCAAAAGCGGCATAGTCTTTCTCCTCGTTGCTTGTTTTCGGCTTGTTGCTGGCTGTAAGCTTGTTGTGTAAATACGCACCACCACCTCCACCACCACCAACACCACCACCATATGCTACCTAGACAAAAGGCAAGCAGAATTCGTGTCCTTGCTCAACGGTGATACGTCTTCCCCCTCGAGTAGGGTTGCTCGCCCCGCATCTAGTCACATAAGCAGGCGGCGAAGGGGTTGAAGCCGTTGACGTGACGCTGCCAGACCTCTGCAGGTTCCTGGCCAGAACTCTAAACACCACCACCACCATCTGCGAGGGCGGGGGAGATGGATGAGGTGTGTCGCCTGCGTGTGAGGCAAGCACCGAGACTGTGGCGGTTCGGGCCCGTGGCGTTCACATGACAAGCTGACGACAATGGCACATCAGAAGAGGAAGAGCTCCAGGAGGTAGGCGTACAGACAGACACATGAAGTCATCCCATTGCTCCCCTCAAAGCCAGTGTGAGTGAGGGTGGGAGAGATTTCGAGAGGGGTGTGTGTACAGGTGTGACGGGTATTATTAGTGACCGAAAAGCAAAGGGATCCATCTGCTTCATGCCTTTGCGTCGTCGCTTTGGAGCTTGAACCTCGCGTCATCCCACCCAGCCTGCCAGCCGGGGCCGGATCTTGGTGCTACACTACACACCGTTCTGCGACCCTGAGTTTGTGCGACCGTGGTCCGGTACCAATGACAGAGGACCTCTCATCTGTCTTACAAGCGCATTTCGTCCCGCGTCGAAATCGCGGGGAGGCGAGGAGGCGAGACACTCATTCCTCATGGACATGACTGAGGCGCATAACGTCAGTTGCGAAGCTTATACTGTAACATGTCATCCATCCATCTAGCCATTTATATACACATGTATCCGTATACATACTTCCATTACTGTGGCGCACAATGGTGTTTTCGGTCAAACTACATACGGCATCCGAACAAGACTGGAGCAGGATTCGGAGGATTGGTCGGAGCAGGAGAGACACCGAGAGAGAGCATCGAGTCGACACGCGCAGCATGACACATCATCCCTCGACGGCGGCCCCCACTACCACCCACCACCATCGCTACCTGTCACTGCGGCTTCCCATGCCCGTCCCCATTTCCTGTGATACCCTACGCGATGCCTCATCCTGGAAGAGACCGGGACCGGTAGGAGGGACCGGTCGGCATCGCTGAGCAGACAATCGCCGGCAAGCCCTGATGACCAGGGGCGTGGCAGAAGGGAATGGATTGGGGGGTTCTCTTTCAGTCCTTCTCTATCCTCAGTGGGGGCAGAGATATCCGTAGTGTACCATCGTACACTCACTACGGATACAACTGCAATGAGAGCGAGGGAAGAGATACGTGTGCCCCAGAAGCAGTCGGCTCGGGCAGGGGGCCAGTGGAGGGGGGAACCCCAGCAGCCACGGGGGCTTGTACAGCTGTAGTGTACAAGGCCTTGCATCTTTTTTTTTTCTGTTCCATTTTCTTTTCTCTCTTTTGCTTCTTCGTCTTCTTCTTCTTCTTTTTCTCTCTCTGTTGCCTTCGGGTACGGATGCTCTCCCTCCCACCCCCTGCTGGCGTTCTCCCCTTGGCAGGATAGACCATGTCTCGCTCGATCGGGGCCCTTATCCCTGAGGTGATGGCTTTTACTAGTAATGACCCTGCAGGCAGATAGCAGGCTCAGGTTTGTTTTGGGGCCTCTCTAGCCGTACCTAGGTAGTGTATCCGTACGGAGTACGGAGAAAGCTCTGTCGCCTGTATCCGCACTACTATGTAGCTAGCTAGCTCGTGAGAGAGCGTTTATCCCCCCCCCCTTCTCGTGAGTCGTCAGTGCCCGAACAGCGAGCGAGCGGACTACCTTACGTATGCCGTGGGCAGAATGATCGGGTCCAGGCAAGGTAAGGAGCAGGGAAGAGGGAGTCGGACTTGGCTCCGAGGCCGGGGAACAGCAGACATTCTCCCGAGGGTCTATCTCTTTCGGGGTTGCGTCTCCTTTGCTAGGTTTTGGTTTCCCTTGAGCAGCAATAATAGCAGCAATGATAGCAGCAATAGCAGCAACAGCCAGAGATTTGAAGCCGGCGGCGCAATGGTTTCTGCCGGGCCGACAACTCAACCCCCCCCCCCTTCTCCTTTCGGATGAAGCATGGAGGAGATTGGCAGTGCTTCTTGCCCTTCTTGGACTTGATTGAGGAGGGGAGGGGAGGGGAAACGGACAAAGTTAGTTAGTTGATGGCCGACTTTTTCGCAATTTCGTTTTCTCCCCCATTCGGTGCGTTCTAATGCACCGGTGTCTGTCAAGTTCTCGTCGGGCTTGACTACCTTACGTTTGAGGGTGAGTGAGTGAGTGAGAGTATCCGTACGGAAACTGCTTGAAGGAAGTGAGAGATGCGCGGCGTTGCTGCCAATGGGAAACGACGAGTCATTGTGGATTCGACGGTGGAGCAGCGAGAAAATAAGATAGGTACGTACTGCCTGCGGCCCTTGATCGCGTCGAGTACGTATCCTTTCTATCTTACCCCTTCCTTCCCCCCCCTGGCCCTGCCCCTCTCTCCCTTTCCGCCCCTGGCCCCTGGATCCGGGACCCGCTGTCGTAGGTGGGTGTCCTGATGTACCTTTTGGACGTTGCCCACTGTACCTGGATACGTACCTTGCCTACCTACCTACCTACCTACCCTGTACTGTCTTGCCCAGTCGCACACCCTTAAGAGGGGGGGGAGGGGAGGGGAGGGGAGGGGAGGCCTGGCCCTGTCGAGCGGCGGAGGGGACAGACAGAACAGGACGTTGCAGGAGAGGCGATGGACGGATGGAGAAGTCTGAAGTGAGTTATCAGTTTCGGCCCCCATTCTGCCCATGTGTAGAACGAACATGACGGCCTTGGACTGTGAGTGTGCCAATTGCACATGCAACAATATCTGCTGATACCCACTCGCCGCCGGTGGACGACTCAAAGGGCCATCGAGATGTGAGACCTGGTGGGAGATGTAATTACCTACTTTGGTGGTGGTGGTGGTGTAGTCCCCAAGGAGGGCGGCGAACCAACCTCACTCGCAACCTCCATTCTATCTTGGCTCTCATATCCTACCCGCAAATGCATCTCCCCCAACGAACGGTAACCGGGGAACCACAACGGCGGACTGCATACATGACTGACGGATGGGCCGGACGCCAGGGCTACTTCGTACTGTTGGAGAGTCGTTCTGGTCTGGAAGCAAACACCACCCGACCTGCTTACTCGTCGTCGCCACTTACATCGTCGCTTCGCTTGCCTGGACCGGCCGGCCGGCTGGCTGGTTGGCCGTTGCCGTTGCCATTGTGATGTCTGCCCCTTGGCCATGGCGCCCGAAATAGTCTACTACGGAGTAGCTCTTGGCTGGATCAAAGGGCGCCGGCCGTCTCCCTTTTGGTGGCCTCCTTGCTGCTACCATCTCGCCGTTGCTGTTTCTGCTGTTTCTGCTACTGTTTCTGCTACTGCTGCTGCTGCTGCTGCTACTGCTACTGAGAACTGCGACGCCTAGTGCTCCCTCCCCCTCCCCTCCCCCCACCAACACCACTAACTACCCACCTGGGTATCTCGGCATCAACAAGCCCACTAACACTAACATGCTGATATCGACATCAACAACAATAACAACAACACCAACAACCTCAAACAGACAAAGAAGAGAAAGCATGAAAGAAACCCCCAAAACAGGAGCGGTGGCTTCAGAGTTCCTCGCGCGACGAATCCAAACCCGCTGGCTGCCCGCGCAACGGTAACGGTAACCGGTAACCGCAGCAGCCTCAATTCTATTACACCAAAAACCCGTAACTACTACACGTTCTCTCTCTCGCGCTCTCACTCTCACCCTCACTCTCACTCTCACCCTACACTCACTCAACTCAGTCTTTCCCCTCTCAATACCTCCTGCTGCCCGTCGTCTTTTCCAACAATCCCATCACACTCGTTTTCTGGTTCTTGTGTGGTTTTGACAGCGCTACGACTCTGCCTCTACACTGCAACAATCCTTCCTGTCAGGGGCATTCCGGTCGACTCGTCTTTCTCTCTCTCCATCGTTCTTGCGGTTCCTGCACTCAGCCATCACATAACACAATAACGCCCGTCGGTAACTTTCAGAACTATCTCCCATCCATCCCCATCGTCTGTGTGCATCGCATCTGCACATATACCCGCACACCACACCACACCACACCACACGGCCACGCCACACCACACCACACCAAACCACCACCACCACCACACAACAACGGTCAGTCAACCTTACTTTTCTATCCCCCCTCTTCCCACACGACAACCTTGTTTGGAATCTTGAACCTGGCCCTGGCCGGAGCCTCTTCCTGTGAGATCTCGGCTCCCTCCGCGATTTTATTCCACCTTTATTTCCACAAGCCCTTTTTCACACGTACTGCCTGGGATTCTGTGTGCGCGCCCGCGTGTGTGTAAGGGTGTGGGCGTGCTCCTCTTCTCTTCCCCAAGGGCCATCCCCGACTTGTCCATTCCCAAAAGGCTCCGTTGCGGCGGATACCAAATGATCGTGTGTCCGAATACGCCGCTGGCTACTATACCCTACATGCACCACGGCCTGGCACCGGCAGCAGAAGCAGCAAGAAACGTCGTGGAAAAAGAAACGCTCCTCACATCTCATCTTCAACGCCGCTCGTCCTTGCCTCACAGACGCGCTCCCTAACCGTCACATTCAGCCCTGCTCGTTCTCCATCCAAACCAGCACATCCTGTCTCACTCTCACTCTCACTCTCTCACTATCTCACTCACACACACACTCTCTCTCTTTCTCTCTCTCTCGCTTTCTCACTCTACCCCAGGGTCCCTCCCACCCCCATCCATCGAAACCCGCCACCAACAGCAGCGCTGTTACTTGTTTTTTCCGATTAGTCTCTTGTCCTTTTTGATCAGATCTCTGTTCCTTATTGCAGCGTAAAGCAAACTCATCAACAACCCCCCAGGCATAAGCACAGACTCGCACATTCAAAAAAAAAAAGGAGAACGAAAGGCCAGAAGCCCTTGCTACCCAGCTTTCTAAGAACCTGTCGTCATTTTCTCTGCTGCATCTTTCGACCTGTCACATCGTGACCTTGCTTTTCTTCCTGTTTCCCGTCTTCTGAACTTTGCCTTTCCCTCTCTCTTCCCCTTTTCCCTCTTACTGCGTAAGAGGGTGCCATTGGTCGACAGACCTTACTCAAGGCTCGTCTCCCGTTCCCCCCACTGCCTCTCTGATACGGAGCATCCTGTCCCTGTTCTGCTCGGGTGCGTGGTTCGTGCGTGCGTCTTGCTTCCCAACGTGCCAGCATACGACGACGAGCGGCCAGCAAGTATTAGTCACTGATAGGCATTCGACCTGCGGGTGAGTGCTTGTGCGCTTGCAGCTACTCTCAGTCCAGTCCCTTGCCCTCCCCCCTCATCTCCAGCTCGAAATCCGGTACGCCCAAATTCAAGGCCGGTAACGACGACTCCCGATATCAACTCCATCCATTGACAGCTCCCACTCACTCGCTTTCTCATTCAAGCTCCCACTTTCACTTCCAAAACATACAACACATATGTATTTATATCGAAGCTACTCCGTTTCGAACGCCCGGTGACCTGACGCACAGAAGTGCTACACCATCTCACACCCCCCGCCCCCCGCCCCCCGTCCTAAAGATCGCCACGCCCACCGGTCCATCCACCATCTAGGCCTGGCGTGGTAGTGTAGTAGTCTCTGCCCTCGGTTGATCTAATCAATTTCTGTAGCAATATCCACGCCTGCCCTACCTGGCCTGCCAGCGCTCGAGCGTTTTCCACACCAGGGCCGCCGCCGAACGAGGACGACCGACGGTTACGGTTACGGTACATGCCAACAATCACTCGACCGACTAGTAAGCAATACCTTTCTCATTCTGTCTTCCTGTCTGTCCGTCTGCTTGCCTGTGTATCCGTCTCTTGCCCTCCCCTTTCGCGGGCAACACGTACGCTCTTCTCTCCCGCTACCCCTACCTCCCTATCTCTTCTCACTCTCACTCTCTCACTCTCTCACTCCCACTCCCACTCTGTCTCCCACATACGATCCGTCTGCGCCATTGAAAATAAGAAAGGCCCCCAGCCTGTACTACCCAAGGTACCCAAGGTACCCCAGGTAGCACCTCACTCCACAGCTCCCCTTATCCCCCTGTCCACATACTCATACCCTGCTTCCAGGGGGGGGCCTAGGAAAGCTACATACCCGCTCCAGCAGAGTGAAGGGCACCACTTCTTTTCGAATACAATGCTTATTGCTTGCCGATAATATATTACCTTCAAGACACCTCATGTTCCTCCCCCTCATGTAGCAACGCCTCCACGTTAAACCAACCCAATTGGACTGGCCTGCCGTCGTCTGCTTTCCCTCGCTAGCTCGCTCTACTCTTTCTCACACTCTCTCTGTCTCCTGTAGTATAACACAACCCACACCACACAACACGCAAACCACGCACGCAACTACAGCTCGTCTCAACTTCTCTCCCCTTGGTTCGTTTCCTCGGCCAACACTTGTGTTGCTTGCGTTTGGTCTCGTCTTGTGCCGGGCATATCCTCCTCGTTCCTGTTTGTCCTCTGGATAACACGATTTCGTACGGCACCGTCGTCGTCGTCATCGCACTTAAAAACCCAATACACTTAAAAAGAACAACAGCGGAACATCTTGTCCGTCACGAAGCGGCTACTCGACCCTCACCGGTCCCACGCACACACATACATACTCACCACTCCCTCTCTCTTCAGGGTTTCTCCATCTTCGGCTCACCGTCGTCGACGCTGGCAACATCCTAGTATCGCCCAAAGTAGCCTTCCTCGTCACGAGAATAGGAATAGAGCCTCGGACGTCCTTCCTGGTCTTCCTTCGGCACCCCACTTGGGTGATTCTCGCGGTCCGTCTGTCTAGAGCGTCTTCTCGGTGGATCCTTCTCTTCGCCTTTAGGAACCATCTGGAGCTCCGTGCACAGCTGCTTTCTGCGCGAGTCGTCGAGGAGAACGAGACGAGCAGACAAGAAAAGAACACGAGCAAGGAAGCTGCCGGTAGAAGAATCGAGTTTGTTTCCTTGTCATCAAGACGCACCCCCTCCCTCAACTCGAGGTACACACACCAAAGAAAAACGACGCCAGTCTGTCCATCCTTCCCACCCCCAAAGGTCCGCTTGGTCTCCCGTACCTGAGCGCTCAGAGGTTCGACGATCGCATTGTTCCTGGTAGCCACCCCCCCCCCCCCCATTATGCTTCTAGTCTCGGAAACTTAACACACGCCGGCCCTCGACACTTGGACTTCGAAACAAAATACACGGCAAGCCAGCCCGAACTTGGTTCACCCTTCTTATCTCATCCGCCGCCCGAAGAAGGGATTGTCCTGCAAGCAACTTCAGCACTTCCCACCAGTTTGCGCTCGACCACTCGCAACAGATCCTCCAGTCAGGTGGCCAATCTTCCACAACAGAGACGGAGAATTTTAGTGCCTGTGCACCCAGGACCCTCTCTCCTCCTGGTACGTCCACGCTTGTGGCTGTCTTAAGAAGGCTACTTCCCACCCGCTATGAACTTCATTCTACTCCCTGGCCCTCATCAGTTCGTCGTACCTTGGGTTATCTTGAGCTGATCGTTTCCTACCAGCTTCATACTCACTCACTCCCGTTGCTCTCCGTCATTCCCTCTCCATCCCTCTTCTGTACACACACACCATCCCTCGCCCTCTCCTCACACTCACTCACCCACTCTCATCCTAGTCTCCATCAGCCATAGAGGAGTGTTAGCCTTCCTCATCACCGCCACCTACGCCTGTTTAATACCAACACCCCCAGCAGAGCTCAGGCCCCCTCGACTACTTCTTCTCACTCTCTTCTCCTCCTCTCTTCCATATCATCCTTCCAACTCCCGCTCCTTTCAACGTTGGACTTCAACAACGCACCGTCGTCTCCAACCCTTCGAACACTGCTCAACTTCGGCAACCTTGCGCTGGACGCCGCACCGTTCTTGTCTCATATCATCGACCTCCTGTCTCTCGGGCCTAATTCTCCACCTCTGTCTGCCCTGTTCTTGCTGTCCCCCAATCGTGCTTCCTTGAACGACGAATTCAAGATACTCTCCTAATATCATCCGACGCGGAACTATAAGTAGGTAGCATAGCTACTGCACTGGTCCGCTTCTTGGTAATTTCAACAACACACACACAACGACACCCAAAGATATGGAACTCATGGAACTCGTCGAGAACGAGCCTACCGCTCGCCCCTTCCAGTGCGACTGGCAGTCGTGCAACAAGGTGAGTTTTCCGAGCCACGGCGTGTCACTCGACCCCAGGCTGCTGCCGCCGCCGCCGCAGTCATCTAGGCAGATCTAACGTTGATTTTCTGCAGAGCTTCAACAGAAAGTCTGACTTGCAGAGACATTACCGCATCCACACCAACGAGCGCCCTTACTCCTGCACGACGCCCGGCTGTGGCAAGAGCTTCATCCAGAGGAGCGCTCTGACTGTCCACATCCGAACCCATACAGGAGAGAAGCCTCACCAATGCCAGCACATTGGCTGCGGGAAGCGATTCTCTGATGTATGACCGACCCTCTTTCCCCCTCGTGTTGTGCACTGGCACGTACTGACTGCAGCAGTCTTCGAGTCTGGCTAGGCATCGCCGCATCCATACCGGCAAACGCCCGTACAAGTGCGCCCACGATGGATGCGCTAAGAGGTAGATTTCGAGCCCACTAAGGCCCTTCTTGTCCGCCGCCAAAGCTTTGATACTGACGTGGCCAAACAGCTTCTGCCGTAAGACGACCATGGTCAAGCACCAAAGACGTTCTCACCACAGAGGGCACGTCGGCGACAACTTGGACGACTGCACCTCGGACTCGGATAGCGGCGAGTCGCCCTCAACCCCGAAGCACGCCAACATGCAATGGCCTCCTCATCCCCAGGGCATCATGGCCATGAACCACCCCGGAATGGGCCATGCCATGAGCCGAGCGGCGTCCTTCAACGAATACGGCCAGCACATGAACGGATACCAGATGCAGCAACAGCAACAGCAATACGGCGCGCATCGCCACAGCCTCTCGGGCGGCCCGCACGAATTCCACGGCCAATCGGTCCACGAGCAGCAGCACTCTGCTGTCATGCTGCAGCGAACGGCCAGCATGCCCCAGCCGCCGTACTTTGTGACGGAGCAGGGCAACCCGGGCGTCGCTACCATGAACACAAACATGTACGCGCAAGTGCCCCGGCAGCAACAGCAGCAGGTCGATATTCCGTACTCTGCACCTGGTATGAACCAGTCCATCCAAAGCAGCCCGAGCAGCTTCTCGGGAGCATCGGGTAGGAGCCCATCCACACAGGAAGGGTTTTATACTCACCAGCCAACCCAAGCAGCAACGTATGCCCTGCATCACGCATCTCCCGTCGTCGAGCAGCAACCGGGCATGGTCCCCTACCAGCACCAGCAGATGCAACAGCAGATTCATACCCCGCAGCCGATCCCGTCGCAGGCACCGCAGCCTCCTCCCCAGCAGCAGCAGCAGCAGCAGCAACAGGTCAGCCAGTACGCCTCACCGACGCCCCAGGGACAGCCCGAGGAGTACTGGAACAACGTTCCGTACCAGGCGCCGGTCGAGGTCGCCACCATCGGCCAGCTTCCCACCTACGGCTCAAGCGTGTACGATCCCTGGGGAGGCCCCAAAATCGAGTTCGAAGATCCCTCGATGCAGCTGCCTTCGGCACGCCTCGACGGCCTTGCATAGAGAGGCGCCCCAACACGAAGAGCCACTCGAACATGGCTCGCGAAACCGGGCCTGCCGCACCGTCCCTCCGACACATGTGTCTATTCATCAACTCTTCCATCGGTGCCCGGCTTCGGGTCATCGCCTGTACAACCACCATCGGATATCATTGACGGCGATTTGATTTTCATATTCCCCCACGTTTTTTGAGAGAAAGAGAAGGAAATACCATGCGGGCTCCACAGAACCGAGCTGTCGATTGTGTTGAGAACTGACGGAGTGAGATTCCCAAACCCGGACGCCTCCCAGAAACACCCCTTAGCGACACCAAGAAAGCTGCTGCCATTCATTCTTGTATGTTGGCAGTTGATCCGAGAAAGAGAAGAAAAAAACAGAAGACAACCGGTGCAAACTAAACCCCAAAAGTACACAATCATTGGTGGTAATTTGGTCTTTTCATACGCGAGCCTGGGTTTCAGTACTTCGTGCCCAGCAACCACACACATAATCCGCCACACATCCCTGACACATCTTCCACGTTGCTGTGTCATCGTCATATGCATCGAGAGAGCGTCAGGGGAAAAAAAAAGGAGAAGGACCAAACCCACCCAGCACACCCCGTGCTGTGAGGTCCTCCCTAGGTTCTTAGACCCTGTCGTCTCGACTATCCTCGGCTTTTGCGTCGAGGCTCTATGCCTTCAGTTTTTTCCTTTTCTTTGTCTTGCACATATGATTACCCCTCGCTTGAGGTCGAATATGCATGCGCGTTGTTCTCGTTCTATCTTTCAGGAATGTACTATTTGGGAACGTCGTCCCTCATTCTTTTTCCAAGTTAATATTGTCCTTGTCCTGGCTCAACAGCCTGGATGGACTGCTCGGGAAACACTGTCCTTTCTTGGGAGCTTGGCTAAGCATCGTCGGCGGATTTGCTCTCTTACCTAATATTCTCTCTTTTTTCTTTTCTCTTTTTTTACTCGCTCTTTTCCTACCTCTTATCATGACGAGCACAGGTGCCTTGAGTGTCGACCATGTCGTCACAGGGCACCCTACTCGCTGACACGATGCAACGAAAGCATAACAATCTGAGCTGGGCGGGCAGATGGGGAGCAGGGGCGGGAAGAAAGGGGGGACTGTTTCACGATATCCGATCACTGACGGCCCCGTTTACGACCTTGGGAGGAGGTGGGAGACCAAGGTGGGCCAGAGGTGATAATGAGGGCGGCGAAAGGAACGGAACAGGAGCAAAACGGGACCGTCCGACACGATGCCTGATATACGATGGGCTCGATTGTGGGTTTGTTTTGGGAGATGGGAGATGAAAGGGGGAAGGGGCAAGCAGCTCATGTCTGTTTTTTCTTGGTTTTTCGATGTTGTTTTGCCCCCCATTGCCCCGCGGCATTGGACAAGGCCAAACAACACTCCCCTGTAACAACAGTACGATGTCGACGATTTCTCAGTCAGGAGACGGCGTATTCCCCGAGACCGGTTTGTTCCTCGGGACGGCGGATGAGGAAGGAGCAGTAGCCAAAAGGAAGGTGGATGAGGAAAACAGAGGGGAGAGAAAGAGAGTGGGAGAGGAAGACAGAAAGGGTCTGCTGTGTATATGTAACTCTAGTGTCCCTTTTTGCCTGTATTTTGCGCGGGAATTCTGCGATTGGATACGGGATGACGGTTGGGGGAGGGGAGATGGTTCAGAAACCCGATACCTTGTCAGTCAAAAAGGAAAATAAAGCACTTTTTGTTAAAGAATCTGAGTCAAGTTCGAGACCTGCAGCCGAGGAACTACCCTAGTTGGCGAAAGCGAGGACGAGGACGAATGGAAGGATATGGAGGTTCCGTTAGTCTTGATGGACATGAACACCGGCTAAGACACGGCGGGTTGGGAGGAGCTGGATTTCAGCATGTGTGTGACGAGTCGTCGGTTTGGCTGTCGATCATAGCCAAGTCTATTTTGTAGCCTTAGCGTTTGATTTCTGCTTCAAGTGCCCGTGGTCCGTTTGTTTTCGGCAAAGAAAGTGTATGGTTTTGTGGGTGGGCTAGTGAAGTCGGTTTGGTTGTTGTTGTTCGCGATTTATCTACGTGAA
>PJEX01000163.1:30684-48134 GCA_005350895.1 Colletotrichum tanaceti
AGGGGGGGGGGGGGACCAAAGTGGTGACGAGTGGCAGGAGAGCAGGCCAGAGGCTCATTGTTCGCTTACGGGAACGGGTGAGCCTCGTCGTCTAGAAGGGCTTGCAGTGAGTTTAGAACCGGGTCCTGTGAGCGTTGAAGGCCGACATGGATGTGAGTGACACGGTGGATGAGATGTTTGATGAAACAGGAGCGTTGAAGGATGGGCATTTGTGAGGGCGTTTGGGAGAGAAAATGAGGCAAACGGCCGAGAGAGAGAGAGAGAGACAGAAAGGGGGGGGGAGAGCGCTGGGAACAACGTCTTTGACGCGGGCGCGTAATCAAACTGAGAGGACCCAAGTGATTTGGGTCTGTCTGAAAGCGGAGGAATGCAGCCGTCTCATTCCACTCGTCCCTTTGGTGATGCTGCAAGAGGTGTGTGTGTGTGTGTGTGTGCATGCAGGTGGAGTGACGGATGCAATTTTGCGATTGGCTGGAATTATGACTAATCAGATATCTTATCAACGACATTCGCGGAATATCGCCTATGGACGTGAGAAGACTCTACTACGTAGTATGACGTAGTATGTAAGAGCTAACCACAGCGGAAAGCCGAAACAGAGACTGAATAGACAATAGGATTTCCGACACGTTTTGTCCGTCTTGGGTCAATCCCGTGAGCGGTTCATCAAAACCTCGAAATAAGACTTAATCTGGGCTGACGGACGAATATCAGCCAATGGGTTGAGGCCAGACGGCCGGCCCCCCTCCCCCTTGTCGGTAGGCCTTGTCATCATTCGCCGGATCGGTCTTTCCTTACGGCCGGGGGGATATTCTAGAATCCAGCCAGGCAGCGCGATGGGCACGTACCTTTGAACGTCACGTGAAACCGTGCAGCGTTGCTCGTGTCTTCTTGCCCGGGTCCGTGGCCCATTCGGAGCAGGGAAAAACTCGGAAGGCAGCACCGCCCGTCGTGGGCATTTGAGTTGGTAACGTCAACTAGCGCATTTTGCCTCAACGTAAGCCAGTTCCACCCGTCGCCCCGGTTCGTCGCCTCCCAACAAGAAGACGACAAGCATCCGCGCGTGGACCATGACATCTTCATCCAAACCACAACCACGACGTCGACAGTAGCTGAAGAAGCTTCTTCTCCTTTTCTTTCGGAAGGGGATCCCCCTACACGAACTTTGTTGCCCCCCCTCCCTTCTCCCGCAATTCATACAGCCAACGGTCGAAGAAGAAGCCTGCACTCTAACGACACGCGCCCAAAGGCAACATGGCCTTACGCCCGGCAGCGCTGGCGCTGAGCGCGACCAGCCCACTCCTCCGGCGGGCGGTGATGCAGCCCGCGACGATGCAATCAATCTTCCGGTTTGCCTCCGCGTCCGCCTTGTCCGCTCGCCCCGTAGCCGTCCCCTTCGCGAGAGCTCCCGGTCTGGGACTTGCGCTCCTCCAGCAACGCCAACAACGCCTCTTCGGAACGAACCACCCCATCTCGCGCAACCTCCTCGCCAGCTGTGAGGCGGCAGCGAACAGGAATCCCGGCAGCGCCACCGCCCAGAACGCCTTTTACCAGCTCCTTCTCAAGGCCAACATGCCTGCCATCCTCATCGAGCGCTACGAGTCTGGTCGGTTCGCGAGGAACGAGGCTGTGGATCAGGCATACGCCCAGGCAGTCGGCATGCAGAGGACCGCCGCTGTCGGAGGTCTCGGGGGTTACATCAATCTACCCTCCGCCTCTGGCAATGTCGGCGCCGTTCCCGCTCAGGAACCGAGCCAGCAGACTCCCGGCAACTTGTCTCAGGCGCAACTGCAGGCTGTCGGCCAGGCGCTCGCCGCAAGATCTCGCGACTCCAACATGGCCACCGCCAAGATGCAGGACGGCGGTCAGACCGGTCCGCTCCATGTCATTGTCGACGAGTCGTTGGGTAGCGTCCTCTTCCGCTGGATCAAGTTTATCCTCTGGTTCTGCCTCGTCACCTATTTTAGCATGGTTGCCATCACGATGCTGGTCGACAGTCTTAACCTCTTCAAGCGACCCGGCGGCAAGGTCGATAGCGAGGCCAAGGCCGAGAACCAGACCACCCGCTTCGCCGACGTTCACGGCGTCGACGAGGCCAAGGACGAACTCCAGGAGCTGGTCGATTTCCTGCGCAACCCCGGAAAGTTCTCCACGCTCGGCGGAAAGCTCCCCAAGGGTATTCTTATGGTCGGACCTCCCGGTACCGGTAAAACTCTGTTGGCCCGCGCCGTCGCAGGCGAAGCCGGCGTCCCGTTCTTCTATATGTCCGGCAGCGAGTTCGACGAGGTCTACGTCGGTGTCGGTGCCAAGCGTGTCCGCGATCTTTTTGCGTCAGCCAAGTCCAAGTCTCCCGCCATCATCTTCATTGACGAGCTTGACGCCATTGGCGGACGTCGCAATACCCGGGATGCCGCTTACCACAAGCAGACGCTGAACCAGCTGCTGACGGAACTCGACGGCTTCGAGCAGAACAGCGGTGTTGTCATCATCGCTGCGACCAACTTTCCCGAACTTCTCGACAAGGCCCTGACCCGACCCGGACGTTTCGACCGCCACGTCACCGTCGCTCTGCCCGACGTCCGCGGCCGCATCGCAATCCTCAAGTACCACGCCGAGAAGGTCAAGACTGCCCCCGGGATCAACTTCGAGGCCATTGCCTCCAGCACCGGCGGCCTTTCCGGTGCCGAGCTCGAGAACATTGTCAACCAGGCTGCCGTCCGAGCCAGCAGGCTCAAGGCCGCCGCTGTCAGCATGACGGATTTCGAGTGGGCCAAGGACAAGGTCATCATGGGAGCCGAGCGCAAGAGCATTGTCATTGGCGAGAAGGAGAAGGAGATGACGGCCTACCACGAGGCCGGCCACGCCCTTGTGTCGTTCTACCACGAGAGCGGCCCTAACAAGCTTTACAAGGTCACCATTCTTCCTCGTGGCCAGACTCTGGGACACACAGCACATCTCCCCGAGATGGATAAGTATTCTTACACGACCAGGGACATGAAGAGTCTCATTGAGACTTGTCTTGGTGGAAAGCTTGCCGAGGAGCTGGTCTACGGCACCGACAAGGTGACGACGGGTGTCTCGGGTGTAAGTTGAACCCTGTCGTCCACGATTTGTTTACGCGTTTCTGACATTGCCCAGGACCTCAAAAGCGCTACCAACCTGGCCTACCAGATGGTTGCTCTTTACGGCATGTCGGACAGGCTTGGCCCCGTGGAGTATGGCGAGCGTTACGACCAGCTCAGTGGAGAGACCAAGGCCATCATCGAGTCGGAGGTGCAGCGTACTCTGACCGAGTCGTACGAGAAGGTGCGCGTGCTGCTCACGGAGAAGCGCAAGGAACTTGACCTCTTGGCCAAGGCTCTTGTCGAGTACGAGACCCTAGACAAGAACGAGGTAGAGAAGGTCATACGCGGCGAGAAGCTCGTCGATCGTACGCCCATGCCCAATGGCCCGATGAAGGTACCTGCCAGTGCGGCCGTCAATATCGGCCAGACGATACCGCCTCCGTTCCCTTCACCGGCCGGACCCAATGGAGGCTCTGCGGCGGCGCCACCGCCGCCTCATTCGCCGCCACCGCCTGCCTCGACGGAAGGCATCGCTCCTGGACCGAACCATGAGTCATGATCTGAAACCGCCCTGAGTGACTTGGACAAGAAACCACTTCATACACATATTCCCTTTATCAACAGAGCAGCATACAGGAGTGCGAAAGCCGAATCGCGGCCCGGGTAGAGATTCACTCTCATACGTCTTGTATCATTTCATCGGTACAGCATGGCAGGCGTTTTCAGCGATTCGAGAAAAGGTGCAGATTTTCATCCGCTTTGGAAGAAAGCAGGGGGACGAGCTTAGGCGAAGCAGGTTCAGGTTCAGGTTCAGGTTCAGGTGCAGGTCATGGGTGACACTCCTCGGGCCAAACCACCAAATCAAGTAGAAGGGTTCAACAGACGACTACCCTACCCGCAAACAACACTCTCCCCTCACCTCGTCCAGGGGGCTTTTGAGGCGCCTTGCGAATAGGGCGTTGGCATTAGGCATAGATTGGCTGGCTGTTGAATATCTAGGTATGGAGGGTTTATGAATACCTACCTACCTTGGGAAAGGCGGGAACCCGGCCATAGCGGCGATAGCGCTCGCATTCCTCAGCGAGTTGACAGCGCCTGGACTCGACGAGTCGAATTTTTTTTAACTCGAATGAGTATTATTTCGTTTGTAGGAATAAGATGTTACTGATGCATGCGCACCCAGTTATTTTATTGTGCAGTAAGGAAAGTCGCTGAAGCGGTTTGAGGAGGGTGTTATCACGGTGAAGAACCAGAACTGAAGTCTGAACCGAGAAAAGCATACAAGTATGAATGAGGATACTAAAGGCGCCCGCCCAGGCTTATCATTGAGTAGGTAAGGTAGTCAAATACGACCGACCCATCAATCAGTAAGCCCACCAGCTGGAAGCCGACAGTAGGTGACTGTTCTATATGGTTCAACCAACCAGGTTTACCTACCCTTCGTCGCTGTAGGAGGAGAGGAGAGAGAAGAGAAGGAGAGAGAAGTGCTCGACAAGTGCCCGAACATGGGAGGATACTGCCCATCTCTCTTCCACCTGTTGTTGCTGTAACACAGTCAGTACTCTGTTGTCTCGTGCTCCCCCCATCCTTACTTACCTAGCTGTCATCGTCCTCCACCAGCCCAAGGATTTCCTCCTGCATGCCACACCCCTCCCCCTCTCTTGTCATCTCGATACACAGGCGAGCAATGGTAACGTCTCGTAGTTTTCTCCGAACTTGCTTGGCTGCTGAAAGCAGAGGCCGGGCGGGTATCGACATGCTGCGTACAACCATTGTGCGGCACACCGCTCCTCAGTAGCATGGCAAAGTGACCAAGCACACGTCACATCACCCAGATGCCTCGTCGTACCTACTCAACAGACATGCTGTTGTTGTTGCTCCTCCTCCCAACCCTTTTTTACGTCACGAGGGCCTATCGCCCATCGAGAGAGCGCCCAGCCGAGTCTCGGCCGGCGCCTCCGCATGAACAATCCTTTTTCGTCCTACCTCGGAGTACTGCTCTCTCTCTCTCTCTCTCTCTCTCTCCCAAGTCACCCAGGCTTTGCGGTCCACCGTTGGTTGCCACTCACACTCTGCGAGCACAAGCCTGCAAGGCAGAGCCGTCTTGGTTCGCCTTGTAGTTGCCTGCTCATCGACTCCTTTCCCTGTGGACCTCGCCCTCGGTACGTTCACAAAACCAGACTTCTTCCCCTCCCCCACCCTCCCTACATACAGTCCTTCACCACGAACGAAGCTGGCTTTATTCACCATCATCGACTCGTAGACAAACCCATTCGGCTCCCTTTCTTTTCTTTCTTTCTTTCTTTCTTTCTCTCTTTCTCGATCATTGATTGGTTGAAGCCCACCAAGTCTTACTTCGTATACGACCGCGGATCGGGATCCAAACATGAGCAAGAGATATTACGTGTCGTCCCAGGAGCTGGACAGGCTCTGCAGGTACACGACGCCCATGGGCCGCTGCCCCAAAAACAGAGTCACGTTGATGAAGGGCGACGACCGTTATGAGTCTCGTTTCTGCAGCCTTCACTGCTGTAGAAGGGTTGAGGGCAACTCGGCGTGCAAGAACTTGCGGGCCACCAACAAGGGATTCTGCCATCATCGTATGCGTCCCCTGAGAGCCCCTCACCCTCCGCCCCTCCGCCCTGTTATCTTCTCTTGCTCACTTTTTCGTTCTCTAGATCTCCTATGCACAGGCTCGGTCAACGACCAGCGATGTACCAACTATGTCAAGAACAACGACCCGAAAGATTTTCGGTTCTGTTCGCAGTATCGTACGTTAACTTGAGAGCCCCCCCCTCCTCTTTCCGTCGTTCCCTCTCCTAATCTTGCACCCCGAGAACATGGATTTATCCATCTTTCGATTGCTGACACCTCCCAAGACAACTGCCTCGAGCCGGGCTGCGCCGACGAGCGCAACCACCCCAACGGCCTCGACTACAGATACTGCCCCGGCCACCGCTGCGACCACATCGACTGCCCGAACCGCAAGGTCGACCCGTCCTCGTTCTGCGCCTCCCACACGTGTCAGTTTCCGGCCTGCCTCGCCCGCTGCCCCGGCGCCTCGGGCAGCCCCAACGACCCGTCGCGGTACTGTGATCGCCACAGCATGTGCGAGACGGCCAGCTGCCGGCGCTTCGCCCACCTCGACGAGCAGGGGGTGCCCTCGCGGCACTGCGGCGTGCACTTCTGCCGCTTCGAGGGCGGCTGCGACGCCGAGAAGGCGCCCGGTACCGAGGACGTCTGCGCCGCGCACGTGTGCGAGGAGGCCGGCTGCATGCGGGCCCGCACCAACCGCACCGAGCGGTCGCGGTACTGCAAGGACCACGAGTGCGACGTCCGCGATTGTTGGAACCGGAACTGGCTGGGCGAGTTCTGTCCCCTGCACCAGTGTGCGAGGCTCGGTTGCGAGCTCAGGGGCGAGTTTGAGCACTACTGCGTCAGGCACCAAGCCTGCGCGGCGCCCGGGTGCGATCGGTTCCGGGTGGTGGACGGGGAGAATGTCAGGGACATGTGCGAGGAGCGTGAGTGTGCCCCCTTCTTCCGGCCGCCCCCTCTATCCTTTGCGGCCCGGTATCTTCTCCGATCTGCCGCCGAAGATACAACAGTGACCTGAAAAGACGTTCTCTCTAAATCTAACACGGGTATCTCCAGACCTGCAGACCCGTTGCCGCCGGCCCGACTGCGACGCGCCCGTCGTCGATGGAACCTCGCTCTGCGCGGGCCACATCTGCTCGCACCGCGCCTGCGACAACGAGCGCCACCAGTTCAGCGAGCACTGCGCGGACCACAAGTGCGCCGTCGCGGGCTGCCCGCAGCTGCGCGTGCGCATGGCCCTCTCGCAGACGATGCTGATGCTCGGAGTCCACCTGCCGCTCTCGCCGTATTGCCGGGCCCACGCCTGCGACGAGGAAGCGTGCACCGAGAGGGCCGCCGAGAACGCCGGGGGCTTCTGCCGCTCCCACGCCAAGTGCGGACGACCGGGCTGCGCCGAAGCGCCCGTCGATACCTCTTCGGGCTTCTGCCGGGCCCACGCGAGGTGTCGGCGGCCGGGCTGCCACGATGAGCCCATCGACGACTCGGACTTTTGCCGTTCCCACGCGAGATGCCGACGGCCGGGTTGCCATGACGTGACCGTCGAGAACTCGGACTTTTGCCGGAATCACGCGAGGTGCCGACGGCCGGGCTGTCCCGAGAGGTCCGACCCCCGCGCGCCGGATCCGACGCGGTGCGCGCAGCACAACGTCGAGGATTTCGAGGATGCCGTGCCGCGGGTCCTATGGAGACCTCGAAATCTGGCCTTGGGGTACGAGCCGCCCCCTCGTAGTTTTGCCAGTCGCCACGCTTACGACGACTACGACGATGACGGCCTTCGCGAGGGTTACGATTTTCGCGGTGGCGGTCGTGGTGGCCGCGATGGCCGCGGTAACCGCGACGGCCGCGACGGTCGACATGATCTGGGGGGCTGGGGGTTGAATGCTGCTTTGTAGACGCGCTTGACAGTATGGAGGCTTTCTGAATGAAAAAAAGTTTTTGCTTTTTGGCAAGTGGTTCCTATCGTGGCTGGTACGGGGGTCTTTGAGGATAGTAGACATCAACATCTCATGGCAGTTATTTAGTTGCGTTGCTGCACAATGGCAGCTGTCTCGCTACATTGCCAGTCCAATCAGGCCCGCCGAGGAATAAACCGTTCCATAATCAATATATAGGATGTGTTGCTGCGTCGCCCTTGTCCCTTATTCTAGGAAATTCGGTGGTGGTTTCTTCGGCCTTTGCCCCAAGTTGCTTTAGCGATCTCACATCTGTGTAAGTGATCTGGGCGCATCCTCGAGACCGGGCTTGTATCGGTTGACGATGAACACGATGCAGCGTTGGATCTATCTACCTCTACAGATACAATCCTCAGAGTATCGATCCATCGCTCTCCCCGGTCAGTAAAAGCAGACAAGGCTTTTTTCTCTCCCGAGGGTGTGCTGCGGATCAGGCTGGCTGGTCTATGCCACGTCAGTGGAGGTCGTACGACTCGACTTCTCCGGCGTTGTATTAGGTCTACCTACTCCAAGAGCCTACCGATCTGCACCTGACCCTACTGTGTTGTCCCCGTGAATAACAAACACTGTTATTCTTTACCAACAGTGAAACATGACACGTCGTCGGCCTAAAGGAGTAAAGGAGGGTGGCGAGAACGTAGCCATGCTCAGAGCGTGTTTGGGCCCCGATGGTTCAAACCAGACTGCCGTGATCTAGAAAGACGTAGACGTTTAAAGGAGGAAAGATCGGCTGTGTCTGATCTTGTCTGGTCTGGTCTGGTGTCTCGGAGCAGAAGCCTAAACTCGAACGTCGTTCACCTGCCTCTATATTCATCCCTAGGTAGGTGATATCACTCATTTCTACTTACACGACTCTCGAGTAAGCCTGCCACCAAGGTTTGTGTGGCTGGTACGACAATAGCAAGCCGAGCTTGCGGAGCAGAATGTGCAACAACCTCTTCCCCGAAGCCACACCATAAACACTGTCAAACACCACCAACTCATTTCCTGTCCATGGACTGCACGCCATAAAGACCTCGTCGGCTTAGAATTCATGGTAAGGCTTCTCAACTCGTGCCCGCGTCATCCATCTTTACTACCCGCCCGGAGTACCATCACCCATCAACTCCCTAGATACCCTAGAGACCGAACCCCTTGATGTCCTTGACCAGGTCCGTGATGCTCTCCTCCAGCGTGCGCCACTTGATGCCCAGGATCTTGGCCGTCTCGCTGTCGTCGTACCCGTACACCTTGTCCCTGGGCGGCAGCTCGCCGCCCTTGGTCCCCTCGGCAGGCAGCCGGTCCTTCAGCTCGGGGAAGTTCTTCCTCACGACGGCCGCGATCTCGGCGTTGCTGAACCACCCGGCCGTCGTGAACAGCCTGCGGCCGCCGGCCTCGGCCTTGTCGAGCGCCAGCACGTGGGCCAGCGCGAGGTCCCGCACGTCGATCCACAGGTACGCGGCGCCCGTCGGCGCGACGGCGTCCCTCCACTTGCCCTTGACCAGGTCGACGACGCGCTCGTTGGAGGTGTTGATGCTGCCGAGGTCCGCGAAGTGGTGCACGACGGGGCCCAGCACCAGCGGCGGCGTCACCGTCACGAGGTCGAAGCCGGGCCTCTCCCGCTCGACAAAGTCCCAGGCGGCCCGCTCGGCCAGCTTCTTGGACGCGCGGTACGCCGTCGCGGGGCTGCGGCCAATGTCCTCGAGGGTGACGGGGTTCCAGTGCTTCTCGGTGAAGACGGTGGCCGGGTCCTCGAGCCTGGCCTCGTCGATGACGGAGGCGAAGGACGACGTCACGACGACGCGCCTGACGCCGGGGGCGTCCCTCTTGAGGGCGCGCAGGATGGCCGTCGTGCCGACGACGGCCGGGTCGACGAGCTCCCTCTTGGCGTCGGTCCAGTTGAAGTGGAAGGGGCTGGCCGTGTGCAGCACGGCCTCGAGGCCGGGCGTCTTGACCACCTCGTCGAAGGCGTCCTCGCGCGCAATGTCCGGGACGATGGCGACGGTGAGCCGCGAGCCGTCGAGGTCCCTGTGGGCGTCGCGGATCTTCTGCGCCTTGTCCTCGGAGCGCACCGTCGTGACGACCGAGTGCCCGCGCGCCAGGAGCTGCTCGAGGATGTGCGCGGCGATGAAGCCGGAGCCGCCTGTGCAGTGTTAGTCTTTTTGTGTCTCGGCGTGGCCTGTTTTGACTGAATCGTCTAGGTGAATGATGAAGCTTGTACGTCTACCCGCCACCACCAGCAGGGAAAGTTTAAAAAACTCAAAAAAACTCAACAAAACAAAGGGTTGGGATGTGGACGACACTCACCTGTCAGGAGAATCTTGGTCATATTGACGTGCGGTATGTGTGCGTCTCTTGCAATGGTTCTGTAGTAATCCCAATGTTCGAGTCTTGGCCCTGTTTCAATGGGCTTTGATGTTAGGTGATGTGTTGTGTCGTGAAGGTCTGAGTGGAAAGTCAAAGCCTCACCCTATTTATCACAGCTCGACCCCTCCACACCACGAACCCCCAACACGCCGTCACTTTACCCCTCCATTGCATGATGGTTGGCTCCCCCCACGCACCACTCGGATTCGGGCCCACATCAACCGGCGGCATTACGCCATTCCAGCCATTCCAGCCATTCATGTGCCATCAACCCAACCTGGGCCAACCGGGGGTGGGGGGCATCCCCATCCCGAGGTCGGAACCGGTCCCGCTCCACGGCGTTGGGGGAACCCGGGGGTTTGTGTATCGATGATGAGCCGGCGGCTGACACGGCCGGGCAGGCAACTGAAATCACAGGGGACGTGCCGTGCAAGAAGAGACGGCTGCATCGCCGGATGAGTTGATCTGCTGTTGCATAGACCGTCCCTTGAAATGGTTTACATTGCCTCTAATCTCTTCCGGGGATTTTGCAATAGCAATGACAGTTACACGCCGATGTATCTTCATCGCCTAGTACGTACAAGCACACTGCAGTCTGCAGGCCAGTTCTGCTGCCCCCCTCTTTCCTCTCCCACAAGCTACAAGCCAGCCCGGAGCCCCCCAAGCCAATCTCGGCAACACCTGTCCCCCCCCCGCGTCCTCCGTCCCCGGCAACGGGCGCCCGATCGGCTCCACCAAGATCCACCTCAAACAGCCAAAACAACACAACCCCGGTCCAAATGCGCGATATAATACTCTTTGCGACGTCTTCATTTCAACGACCCACGATCTGGAAACACGTCAGGGGATGTGATAAGCAGTACCAAGCGCCGATGGTTTAGTGGTAAAATTCTCCGTTGCCATCAAGCAGCGTCGGGGAGCCGGGGGTTCGATTCCCCCTCGGCGCAACTCTTTTGCTTCTGTGTATGTCGTGCTTGAGTGAGTGATCTGCCTGCCTGCCGGGAGAGTGAGCGGGGGAGGGATGTTCTTTTCTTCTTCTCTTTGGCAATGGTGGCGGGGTTGGGGGGAAGAGGGGAGGTCAACAACTAAACTATGAGAGGATTTCTTTCACTTGGGGGATCCGCCGTTCATCATAATCTCTCGTAATCCCCCAGGCGAATGAATAGATGCAAGATAGCGACTGCGGACCGCGTCAGACGACCCAGTGATTAGACGAGGGGGCAGGCGGGCTACAGGTAGGGCCAACCAAGCATAACGTCCACCTTCCCAGACATGTCACACGGTCACATTTTTAGATGCCCATTTTCAACAGCACTCGAGGGACCGGGATCATGTACGTCAAGTAGATGCTCATCTGTGACGACCAAGACGGACCGCCCGGATTGAACCTGTCACTGAATCTCAGAAGCGTGTTTAAAAACATCTTTCCCTCCCTGTAGTGCGTCTTGAAAGCCGGTCGAAAACTCTCCACGACCAGCTGGATATGCCGTCCCTCCCTTTCCTGTTACGCTATGCCATGCAAAGTCACTTGTTCTTTTCCCCGTGCTGTGGAGCCGCAGATGGGTTTTCCCCTCTTGTTTCTAAACCGAGTCGCCAGTCTCCGACCCCTCCTCCGAGGTCTCGCCCTCGCCGTTGACGACCTCGGCCTCGGTGGTCGTGAGACCTTTTCTGATGGCGAGGACGTTGTCCACGATAACCGCGTCGATGCCCTCTTTCACTTGACGCTGCGAAACGGTCAGCATTGGCTGTCGTCGAAGAACGGAAGAAGACGACCGGGCACTACTTACCTGAACCATGATGGGGTTGTTGTTCAACGTTCCGTAACTGACGCAGAGGAGGCCGCTCTCCTTGACGACCTTGACCAGCCGGGGGCTGTTGATGAGAGGCTCGGCGGCGCTAACGATCCCAATCAAGTTCCAGCGACTGGCGAACCGGATGGCCTCCTGCAGCGAAGAGGCTCTGATGTCACCGACGGGGCAGGTGCCTGCATCGGTCAAGAACATGATGGGGATCGACGGCTGCTTGAAGCTCAAGCAAAGACAGATGTCGGGGTTGAAGGAGCTGAAGATGATGTGTCTGTTGCCCGCCAGGTCGTACACCTTTGACAGGACCGTGTCGCAGAAGGAGTTCAGCTCGACGGCGTACGTGTCCATCTCCTGCTCCTCGCTCTCGTGGAGCATGGGGTACTTCATCTCGATGTTGAAGCCAATGTGCTCCGGGAGCTGGCGGAAAAGGTCTTCCAACGTGGCAAACGGCGCCTGGATGAAGTTGCCACGCGAGTTGGCCTTGTAGCCCTTGTTCTTGAAGTCCCGCGTGTGCTTCATGCGCTCCTCGAGGCCGCCCCCATTGAGACTGTCGCCGGCGTAGCCCATGGACAAAGACCGTTGCCTGGGACCCGGCGCATTGTTCCGAACATTCTCGATTCTCTCATTGACTGCATTGACACCGTTTGTGCGGTTTGAGTCGGGGTTGATGTGCAAGAACTGCTCCAGGGTCAGGGTGTGAACCGGCGCATCGATGCCAGTCTCGCTGACAAGGAAGTCATGGTAGATAACTGGGACGTGGTCCTTGGTGAGCTGCACATCGAACTCAACGTACTGGGCGCCAAGGTTGGCTGCCGCAATGAAAGAAGGCACCGTGTTCTCTCCCAGTTGGAGAGACTTGTTGCTCGTCATGTTCTTACCCATGCCGCGGTGACCAATGACCATCGTTGTGGCCAGCTTCTTCCAGTACGTCTGCTGGGAGTTGATCTCCATGTTGGGATGCGAAAAGGGCGTCACGACCAAGAAGTTGAAGTTGACGGTACCAATGACATCCAAGTTGTTCGCCAAGATCGGCACACAGACGTCGCCTTGGAGATTCATCCGTTTCGTGCCCAAGGTGGGCTTGATGGAGGAGAGGAGGGCCACGCCGCGTCCGATCTTGTTCTTTTCATTTCCAGAGTAGGTCGGGACAATGTCGAACATCAGCTTGACCCGAGAGGGGTCGGCCGCCGTGAACACAATCGGCTCGGTGGAAACGGTCTCATGAACCGGCAAGTCAACAATAATGGGCTCGCCTTGGGCACCACTGGCCGAGACAACAATGGACAAAGCCGTGTCAAGCTCGGTCAGATGGGCTTCGGTCAAGGGCACGCGGTCAAGCTTGACGGCCTCGAGGTTCTTGCGCATGTCCATCGATCCGAGGCTGACGAGGACCATGCTCTTGTCGGTGAGATAGCGATGGCCAAAGGTCTTGACCGGCTCCACAGGACGGACGTATCCGTCGGATTTGCGGCCGTCGATCGACGACGTGTTCTCGGGAGACGACGAGCGGGGAGAGCTCTCGTTGGAGATTTTGAGGTTGTTCGCGGGCTGAACGATCTCGGACTCGGCTTGGTCCGCGAGGAGCCTGGCGATGTCTAGATGGCCACGCAGCGCAGCGTGTTCCTTGGCGGTCCAGCCAGAAGAATCGGCCTTGGCGACGACTGCGCCCGAGTTGACGAGCAACTGGACCACCGAGAGGTGACCGTCGACAGCAGCAACGTGAAGTGGCGTCCAGGCGTACGTGTTCTCCGCGATCTCGAGATCGGCCTTTTGCTCATCAGTGCCCTTGATCAGCGACTTGGCGATCTCGTCGTGACCGAAGCGCGCGGCAAGGTGCAGCGCGGTTTCACCCGTCTTGTCCTGCCAGTTGATGTCAACCCCAGCGTCGACGAGCATCTCCACAATGACCTTGTAGTTGGACTTGGTGGCCATGGCGAGAACAGCGCCGGATTTGGAAACGGTTCGTCTCATTTCGGCCTTCTTGACGCTAACACCCTGCCAGTTCTCTCCTTGGAGAAGAGCTTTGGTCGTCAGGGGGTGTCCGCCCACGACGCTCAAATGTAGAGGGGCGTAGCCGTCGTTGTCCTGCCATTCGGGGGCATCAATGCCGTTCTCGACGTTGAACTGGCCCCACTCCTGCATCTTGGCCATGATGATCTGGCAGACGACCACGAAGCCGAATCGGGCGGCGTAGTGGAGCGGCAGTCGCCCAAACGAGTCCCTCGCACTGAGTGCTTCTCTGTGCTCGGGCTTCAGAGTATCGAGGAGATACATGAGAATCTGGACCGCCTCATCGTCCTTGCCGAGCAGCTTCGCCTCGTTCTTGTTGAGCGCCCGGGGGGTGATGACCTGTGACACTGCTGGCTGCAGGTCGTGAGAAGTAAACTGCGTGCCAATGGGGAAAGGGTACGATTTTGGCTCGTTGTCAGGGTTGGAAGACTTGGTGCGGCCGATATGAATGACGAGTCTGTGAACACAGTTTCGCTCGTTGATGTCGTCGGGCTCGTAGACGGACGGCAGCTGATCGATTAGATAGGCAATGCAAGCCTTGGACCTCGCAGCAATGGAGCGCTGCAGCATGTTCAGAAGCAAGCCCTGAGATGCCTGCTCACCGGACACGTTGCCGTCCTTCAAGCCCGTCTTCAACGACTCGACATCGTCATTGCGAATGGCCTGCTCCAGGGCGTCGAGTAGGGTTTGCGACAGGGTCAACATGGCCTTGGAGGAGACGCGGCCGAGCGACCGCACAGACCTGTCGGATCTGGAGTCATCGACGTTGCGAGCTTCACCTAGCGCGGAGATCCATTTGTTGATCTCGGCGAGGAGTCGCGTGCCGGTGGTGTCCTTGGCAAAAGGCAGCGGGTCGACCTTGGTCGAGATGTAGCGGTGCTGGGAGACCGTGTTGGGGAGCTTTTTGTCAAGCTTCTTTGTAATCTTGACGAAGCCCCTGCGGTTGATTTCAGCGAACCAGTTAAGGTTCCTCAGCATGATGCGCATCTCGTAGAGAGCGCCCATGAGCTCCTCGGTCTCATCCTCGTCGAGGTTGGAGACGAGGTCGTGGACGCGGCCATAGCGGTCGCGCAGCAGATTGAGACGGCGGACGGCCTCACTAAGCTTGCGGTTGTAGAAGCTGTCGACATCTTCGAGATTGCGATCCAGGGCGAAGAAGAATTCTGCAACATGCGGTCAGGGGATGGGCTACGCCCTCACGGTCCGGTCCAAGTCCGCCCACCTGCAAGATCCACCTTCTCTCCATCCTTGGCCGATTGCGCAGCCGCCTTGATCAGCTTCTTCAGGCCTTTGTAGTTGATGTAGAAGGCCGCCCACTCGGGGACTTGGTTGCGGGGGAGGCTAGGATTCGCGTCAGCGTCTGTCACACACAATAGAGAGAGCATCCCGATGCGGTGAGATAACTTCTAGGGGGGAGGGGGGCGCGCACTTCCTGCCGAACTTCATGATGGAGGATGGATGCCTTATGCTTCGGGGTATCAAAAAGGGGAGTGTGACGTTGTGGCGTTCGGTTGTGACGATGATGTCTAGGCGATACAACTAAAATGTGTGCTACAACAGCAAACAAGGTGCTGATGAGAGAACAACGAGAGGTGGAGAGAGACAACGAAAAACGAGAGCAGCTGCTTTAGAGGCAGTTGAGGCCGAGACCACGATCAATCATTTTCTGCTCTTCCCGTAGGGGATTTTGTTATCGTCTGGTGGTGAGAATGTTGTAATGTATGTTTGTGTGAGGGTATGTATGTGTCTGATGATAAGTTTTGCAGTAGGTTGGTATGTAGTAGTATAGGAGCGAGGCGTGAGTGAAAACGACGCGAGGTTATCGAGCCGGCTCCAGGGTCCAGGTAATTGACCGGCTTTTGCCTTTGTTGCGTCAAAGTGATCCAGAATCAAGGTCGGTCGAGTCACGAGAAACCCGTCGATTTTTCCAGGACGGAGAAGCTCCACATCCAGCTGTCTACCACTGACAGTTGTGGTGAATTGACCGATAGGCGGAGCGTGTTTGTGTGTGTGACGAGAGGCAAGAGACGAGAGACGAGCAATTGATCACTTTAATAGCCGGTCTGCTTTTCCGAGTAGCCAAAAGGGGGAATACAGAATAAGACAAGAAGGGGAGAGAAAAAAAAGCATCTGGGCCCCTCGAGCATCCGTCGGTGGGCTGGAGGGGGGATTTTGAATGAACCAGGAAATTCAGACCAACGCAACGAGCAACCCCCAGCGGTGAATTGACAAGTGACGGAAGCATGCAAATAGAATAAAGACACACAGTGAGAGCGACAGACAGACAGACAGAGAGGAAAGGAGAGAGAGGTGTGAGCTCATCTCACATCCACACACCGCGCGCCGGTACAAACCACAGTAGGCATCAAGGTATCTGACGCCTTGGCACTATGTCTCTCAGGGCCGGTCGGCAAGTATCCCAGCACGCATATTCACGCGAGGAAGGAACTCCCAGGCACCGAGTGGGCGACTCGAGACGCCGTCGCGAGGTACCTGAGACAGAACGCACCCACCCACCACCCACCACTCTGAAAGTTGAACGCCAGCGCCAGCGCCAGCGCCAGTCCCTTCTGAACGTGACGGCAGGGCCGCTCTGCCGCTCAGCGCTCGCAGAGGAGTGACTTCCCTTCGACAGTCTTTGCTGCTCGAGGTGTGGCGGTATCCAGTCGGAGAAGCTAGCCACTCAGAAGCCTCCGTTGGCCGCCCGTGGGGCGCTGGCGACTCGTGATTCGCAGTGTCACGGGGTGGCCGCCCCACCACGACTTCATCCGGCCGGCCTGTCCATGATCACCCCGCCGTTGATGTAGCACGGATTTTCTCGTGCTTTTCTTTTTGGCTACTTTTCTGCGCGCTGCGGTTCCCTTTCACGAGCAAAGTTCGATCCATAATTACCATGGAATTCCATCGCTATTGTCATCGCCGCGAATAACACGTGTATCCGTTCGTCGTCCTGGCGCCAATTCGGCTGGCCGCACGCGCGGATTCCACCATCGCCTCGCAGATTGCCGTACGATGTAGGTATCTAGATACTGACCACCACCCGACGAGGCGCAAAGCTGGGGCCGAGTCTCGAACATATCTCACAGACTCTCACTCACTCCAACACCCCGGGTCATATGGGTATGCAAAAATTCCAGACCGCCTGGCCGCTTGTCAGTCACGTCGTCCTCATGACCACCCAGGGGCGGGAAGGACCCTGGAAGCACCGGGACATTGGTCCTGGACAGTCGAGGCCCTTTTGCAATTGTTCACTTTGACAGTTGACTATTGACTAAGTATTGACTGTGGTCAAATGAAGAGGTATCCGTACAGGATTAGCAAATAAACAAACCACCCCCGTCCATGTTCTCCGCGTTTCGCAAGTCCGATTTCAGTGAATGCCCTGCACCAGGAACGATCTACACAGTAAAAAGGTCATTCAGTACTCTGTACACCTAATAGGCTATACTTAGTATAGGTGCACTGCCTAACCCCCCACTTAAGATCTGTTTCCGCGATGCATGTTCCAAGTTTTGGATTCTTAAGGGTCCTGTCGGCTGACCAGGCCGGCACCCCGGTTCTTTTGATTGACGAAGATACAGGTACATACCTAAGTAGGTACTGGGCAAAAATAGGGGTCGATTGGGTGAATGCTTCGGCATCTACGGAGACTGAGAGAGGCTCTTCTCCTTGCTGAC
>PJEX01000163.1:48234-59406 GCA_005350895.1 Colletotrichum tanaceti
GGGGGAACAAGAGTCAGCATTTTGTCAAGCCGTTGCCGCTGTGGCCAAATGGGGACCTCCCTCATCACCCATCACAGTTTAGCCTTTGTAGTTCCTGGACTCTTCCAACTGGGCGTCTCTCCTGTGTAATAGTACGTACAGGTACAGACTACAGAGTGCACACATCGTAATGCAAATCAACCTTTTGCAACAGAATGACTTTTCCTTGCTCAACCACTTGTGTGTGTATGCGGATTATCTGCACAGCCATTCGGGAGCTGGCCGCCCTTGTTTAAGCTCCCGGTTGATACGCAACCCCAAAGACTGATCCTCAACTTACCCCCCCTGGCCAATTCCCCCGTTCGAATCGCAACACGCGCCCGTCCAAACCATCACCGCGTAGGTTTGCCCACCCGACGGTTGCTTTTCCTCAGCTGTCAACTCAAGTCGCACACCATAGATACGGCCCCCCCCTCCCCCCGCCCCCCGCCCCTCTACCACACAGACGTACGTCGTCACAGACGCCAACATATCACACCCGAGCTATGTATACAGGCGCGCGCAATCCCAAGCAAACGTGATATCCCTGCTTGTTGCCGGGAACGCTTTGGGACCGCCCAGATTCCTTCTGAAGTTCTCCCACAACACTGGCAACTGTAATGGTTGGGTCGTACAGATATGCCTTGGCATTCGCCGTCGCCTCTCTCCCCGTCGACGGCGTCCGTTTGAGCCAAGGGGGGAAAGATCGTCCGTCACCCACACCTTTTGCTTCCTTTCTTTCCTCCTCCTCCTCCTCCCCCTCCTCGATCCTATCCACCCTCCCCTTTTCCCCTACCCAAGACATGCAGCCAAGGCGGTCCCTCTTGATGTCGCACAATTACCCAACCAGGCACGCAGTCTCGTCAGCTGTCGTCGATGCGACCCTGCAGATCTAGACCACAGTCTAGGCCTCGGGGCCTTCGCGGCGGCTCCCACCACCGCCAGCGACCCCGGGGGAGGGGGGGGGAGCTGTCAACCATGTAAGCATCATGTCCTCCCTCCTGCGAATGCGTTTGTGTACGTCTGCGTCGGCCGAGGTGACGCCGTCTCTGGGTTGAGCATCGCCGGACACATCTGCCTCCTCGTCTTCTTGACGCCCTTGACTCATCCTCTTGGTCCAGCCCTGCAGCGCCTCCGCCAGCCGGCCCGTCGCGGCGCCGTCTGCGTTCTCGACGGGGTCCTGCGACGTCAGTCCGCACGGTTTGCCGCTTGATGCTGTCCGTCACGGCCTCACCTCTGGCGGGAAGACATATCCCGCCTCAAAGCTTGGTGAGTTGGCCAAGAAAGGAAGCGGCCATGTAACAGACAGGGAGCATTCGCTCAGGCGGGCGGGTAAAAAGCTGCCAGGATCAGACTGCGTAGCGAAGCCTCGATTTCGAGAACGCCTCAATGCGTCGCATACGCAACGCAAATACTCTATAGTTCATAATGTATAATACAAGCCTCGGACGCCGGCCATGGATCATTTTGAAAGCATGTGCGCCGAGCACATGCGGCATAGAAGCCCTCGTCACTAGCCTCCCAGATGGCAGCAGCTATACTGCACTGTATATGTACAATCTTCCTCGTCACTCAGAACATTACACTCAAAAACTCGCCACAGCTTTCGTATCTTCATAGTCCGGTTTGCTTCTCACTGCCTTGAAACGATCTTCAAAAGCCTGGGCGTCGGTTTTGTCCCAGCTGTCCGTCGTCTCGTTGTTGCTGGAGATAGTCACCGTCTCTTGCACCTCTTTACTTGCTTCGAGCCCTTCGGTTCCTTCGCCCGACTGACAATCGGCCAAACATTCCTCTATGGCAGCCAACGAAGATCTGAAAAATTCCGTCTTGATCTCCGCCTGGTCAACTAGCCGAGTGACGACGGCCAAGGTTAAGCCCCTTTTTTGGCTTTCGGACAGTAATTCTGAGACAGGAACAGCCTCTACGCTTGGGACCACCGTAGCCGGCGATATTTCCGACATGCGGCAAATATACAGCAAGCTCTGAACCCGTCGCGCGATATACGCCCGATGGGGTTCTTCCGAGAACTTTGCCTCGATAAGACTGGGTCTTGACGCGAACGCTTTCAGAATGACCATCGCGGGCTTGGGGTCCAGCGCAAGGACGCAAGTATTGACAACTGCCATTATCGCCTGCATGCTGAACACAAATCCGAGCTTGAAACCCAGCGCCATTGTGTCCGCGGCATATCTCAGGTAGCCAAGCCTCAACATGCCTTCGATGATGGCAGTCAAAACCCGAACGTCGAACCAAGCCCTCTCGATCACGTAGCATCGATTGACGACGACATCTTTCGTCATTGCCCATCTATGCAGCCAGGGCGTCTCGCGCACCTGGTCGACAAACTTTCTCCGAATCAGGATGCCCCGGCGGTCTTTGCCAGTCATGCGCTCGATGATTTGGTTGAACCTAAACCTGTCATGTCTCTCCTTGAAGTGATTCAGGAGACAAACGAGTGTGCTCTGCGTCGGCTCAGTCCTGGAGTGGAGGAGGGCCTTGACCACATACCAGGCTGGTTCATGAAGACCGACGGAACTGAAGCCGTGTAGCAGAGTGTTGTATGTGTGAATAGTTGGAGGCTGTGACGCGACGAGAATGTTGTGGCACACCTTCATAAGCGTCGGCAAGATATTTGAAGGCTTCGCCTCCCCAAAGACGTCTCTCAAGGAAGAGTTTAAATCGGCACTGCATCTGCTGACAGCATTGCGGTCCACGAACACGTCGTAGTGTGGATGCCCGCTCTTACGCAAGTCGTCCACCACTCGTTCAAAGGCTTCCGAATCGCACTTTTCGGGACTTGCCCCGTACTGTTCGAATCTAACTTCGTCCGCATAGTCGAGTAACCTTCTTACCAACCGCCGCATTGCGCTCTCCACGGTTTCCAGGTGCTGTGTCGTTTTTGGCATGCGGTGCTGAATCCAGAACATTTTCTCCTCCGATGCAATGAAACTGGCGAGCAACTCATAATCGGTATCCCCAGCAGTGCACGACTGTTCTTGGGGTTCGAGTTGGTATTGGTGCCAAAGATCCTTCACCTGCTCAGACTTTGACGCGACCTGTTCCCATGTATACGCATACCCCAGAGAGTCAAAAAACTCAAAAATCTCCTCTGGTTGTTTCTTATACCGCCGCAACGTGCCCTTGAATCGGTTGACAATGCTTCCATACGGTGCCTGTTCGATATGGAGTTGGTACGGTGCAGGGCATGCATCCGGCACCCGTTCGCGAGGATGGGGGGGTGGTGCATTTTCCACGAGCATCCTGAACTCTGCCCTCGCCTCCTCGAGCTGTCGATCGAGCTCCTTCCGCCGTTCGTCTTTCTTCTGGGCGTCCAAGACCGCCGCCGTTCCCATGATGGAGGTATAGCAGGCCGTGAACACCTCGCTGAATGTTGGTTTCCGCCGCGTCACTCGTGTCGCCGACTGTCGCATCATGCCTCCGGCGGCATTGAAGCCGGCTTTGCAGCCGCAATGGTGAGCTTGGCCCGCTCTGGACCAAATTGCCTGCATTCCGACGGCATTCCAACTGCGTTAGCAGCCCAGGTGAGTCGAATTGGCGGGTTGGGCGGTATCGATGTCGTTGGGCTGCGAAGATGTCCAGGTTTTGTCGCCTGGGAATTATAGCACGATGGAGGAGCCGAAAGGGCACGTATTACGTGCGTGCCGGATCAAGTTGCCTAATTGCAAGGGCAAGGATTCAGTAGTCTCTTGGAATGCAATTCCAAAATATATACATCTATGAGAGCTTATGCATTCAAGTGGTATATCCGCTTAAGAAAGTGACGCAACTGCCCCTCCATGGGTACCCCCACGATGACTTTACTATGAGCTTGGAAAGGCACGGCAGCTACAGTGGCTAGGTAGACAGAAACAAGGCAAAATAATCATACCAAATACTCACGAAAATGTTTGCTCTTGCACTGACAGCCGAACTCAACGGGTAAGCCCCCTCAGTCCATGGTCTTTGGAAATATGCAACTCATCTCCCAACCTCAGGGTTACGAACCTCCGCCCCGATGACAGCGAAGACAACCCCTTCTGGTACACGTTCAAGGTGCAGTGCACATCATGCCGCGAAGTCCACGACAAACCCGTCGGCGTCAGCCGCTTTGTAAGCCGAGACTGCCCCGGACCTCACGTTTACTGAACGAGTATTGACGCCCGCCGCCCAGGACAATAACGACATGAGCGGCAGCAGAGGCGAGGCCAACTTCGTCTGGAAGTGCAAGAACTGCAAGCGCGAGTCCTCCGCTACCATCAAGGCCGCCCCTTCATCCTACGCGCAGGGCGAGCCCGCGAAGCAACAGAAGCTTCTCGAGTTTGACTGTCGTGGCCTCGAGTTCACCGAGTTCATCCCCGAAGGCGAATGGCTCGCCGAGGGCCTCGATTCGGGCAGCAAGTTCTCCGCCATCGACCTCACCGAAGGCGAGTGGTACGACTATGACGAGAAGGCCGGAGAGGAAGTGAGCATCAAGGATCTGAAATGGGAGGTCAAGCGGGCTTGATTAGTCACTTGGGTGTTATTGGGATCCCGGGGGTCAGTATCGGACGGCGTCTGGTGTGAGGTGGCGATGCAGTGTGGCGTGTTGTTGATAAAAATACCGGCCTGTTCCTTGGCGTTTTTTTTCTACTTTGTGTCGTGATGATGGCATGTCATGTTCTAACATCAATGCTGGAATTTACAAGTGAATATAACATCCATGAACATGGGCTCTCGTGTCAGCATGTATGGGTATTGAACCACTCTAAAGTAACCTAATTCTACAAGAAGGTCTTCCCCACCCTCTATCCATGCATCAAATCGTCACATAAGTCCCAGAGTCATCCAACCCATCCTTTCTCTTGTCCCCTATCTCGATGAGAGAGCAAGAGAACAGAGCCAAAGTTGGGACTCCCGTCTCGAAATCCTCCGTGATGGTTCCGAGCAAACGAGCGAGTGACTCCTTGTAATATTGACTGAACCGAGCCGGAGGGCAAGCGGCAGTCAGTGGAATCCTCAGTGCTCATGCCCAGAAATCGCGAATATGACTCAAATCGAGCCCGAGCCCTCTCGTGGGCTCGTGTCAAGTCCTTAATGCTGCGTGAAAGCTGCAGACCGTTTAGAGCAAAGGTGTTCGGTCTGCAGCAAAAAGTAGAACCATCTCTCGTCATCATGCGTCGTGCTGAGCTGCACAACATGCTGCTTCGCTCCTTTTCAGGATCTGTAGTTGTTATCAAGACGGTTTTGTATACTCAGACAAACGTGAGGCGTGTCGTCTGTCTCTAGAGCCTGGCCGCTTCGTTTCAGCGGTCGATGGAAATGTGTATGGTACCACGCAAGACAAGGAACCTCCGGACGCGAGTTCCAGTGGTTCATTGTATTACTGATCCACATCTGTGTCCCCAGAATTCGGGGGAAAATAAAGACTCTTCAGAGGAAGTAGTCACCAGGTCCCCGACGGTTGGCAGGGACATGGCGCTGGTCGTCAGGAACAGCGGAGAATATGCTGAACTTCGGGTTCATGTCCTTGTCGACTGTCATGATAGATGCGACGTTGCCGCAGCGGTAGCAGTAGTTGGGGGCAGACCAAACGGTGACGACCGAGTTTTGAGGGAAATGATACTGAACCGACGTTAGCGACAGAATGGAGGGAGAAGTTTGAAGGTGTGCATCACGACGAACCTTGTAGCCCTCGTTGACGAGCTGATGAGCTCTGGCAATCAGCTTGAGGCCGTTAACATGGTTAAACTCGGTTGCAACCTTGTCGCCAAATAGCCAACCGGCGCCACGGGGGCTGATAGCCCAAGTCTCGACGTCCTCCGGGTCAGACCAAACCAGGTCGCAGAAAGCACCTTCGTGGGGAATCTCCTGGGCGCGGGCAACGACCCGAATCTGGTCAATGGTACGAATCTCAGGGCTCAAGCCACCGTGAACACAGAGAAGCTCGCCGTCGACAATGGCGGCAAGGACCAGAAAGTCAAAGACGTGGCAGCAAGCCTTCCAAACGGACGCGTTTCCGTACTTTTGCTGGCACTCCTCGTAGAATCCATAGACCTGGGTGATCTGACGAGACTCGTGGTTGCCTCGGACAAGAACAATTCGGTCAGGGTACCTGGGAAACATTAGTATCGAAAATGCAGCAGCTGGCTTCACCCGTGCTTACTTGGCCTTTAAGCACATGAGAAGAGTGAATGTCTCGAGGCTGAAGTAGCCGCGGTCGACGAAGTCACCCAAGAAAACGAAACGGGTCTCGGCGGACTGAGAGGTGGCGGAAACCTCGACGGCAGAATCGGCTCGAGAAGTAGCGCTGGTGTCGGCGGCGACAGCATCCTCTTCATCGTCCTCATCGGCAGGAGGGCTTCCAGCGTTCTTGACCTTCTTCTTGAGCTTGGGGTTCGTGATCTCAGTAGGAGGCTCGATATCTTCGGGGCTGATGACAGTGGTCGCAGTCTTGGGCGCTTCCACTCTGGTTTCGCCGGGCATTCCACCCGCGACGCGGAACAGCTCGAGGAGATCGTAGAACTGGCCGTGAATGTCGCCGCAAATCGTAACCGGGGTGCACACCGGCTGGATGTTCGATTCTGGAGATCGCAGGTCAGTGCATGTGAAGGTAAAGCCCCAAGGCCAGGATCCTTACCCTCCATAAGAACCTCCTTCACGAGCTCGCATAGCTCTTTCATGGCGCGCTCAGGCAAGTAGTGGCACTGCTTGGCTTCCTCCAGCCACTCATCCAAACCTGCGTTTGGCGAGAGGTTGGCCGGGCCGGGCCGGGGAATGTGGCTCGCCATCTTGTTGAGAATCTGAGTGCGAACTTTAGAATTTGCCTCAACTTCGTAGGGATCGAAATCGTCCGATACGTTTGGGTTAAACTCGTCAGTCGGCTGGTCCAGGTCGTACTCAAGATCGTCGGATTCGTAGTAATCCGGATCGAAGCCGTCGAACTCGTCGGCAAAATCCTCGTAGTCCAAGCTCCCACCACGGAGAGAAACGTCGGATGAGTATTTGGCGGGGTCGTCGGACGGTCGAACAAGCCGGACGATTTGTGCGGTGCGAACCTCGGGTTCCTCGGCGTGGTCGAGCTCTTCGGCTTCTGCGCACGACTCGTTTATGATGGGTTCGGGGAGGGGTCGATTGCCAGTCGGTCCCGGAAAGACGAATGGAGGGGGGGTAGAGGGACTTGTCAGCGATGCAGACCGGGAACGGCGACGTGAGATCGCTGGAAAGGGCTCCTGGCGGTTGAAAGCGACCGGGTTCGACTGTAGAGGCGAAGGGTGCGGTGGAGCAGTGTCGTGCTGCTGAGTGGGGGGAGGGGCTTGAAAAGCACGGTCGGGTGCGACAGCTGTTGTGCGGGTGCTGCTACTGCTACTGCTACTGCTAGCAGTGGGCGGCTCGGGCAATGGTCGGGGGCTTGGGCGCTTCTGAATCGCCCGACGACGAGAATCTTCCAGGAAAGCCTCAAGATTCAATTTGTCCGCGGTTTTACGTCGCAAGACTCTCTGGCGATGCTCTTCAAGAGGATTATCGTAGCCTCCAACGACGATAGGTCGCGTTTGGCCGACGTTGGGAGCGTGGGGACGTTCAGTGCTCAATGGGGGGAGAGTGGGGATGTAACCCGACCTGCCTGGAACTGAGATGCCTCGACCGCGGCCGGAATGAGGACTCGGCGCGACGGTGGCAGGGGAGCTGGTCTGCGGCGCGGTCGCGAAAGGAGCTGGCCGTTGTGCTTGAGGCTGGTGATTGGGATGCGCAGAAGGGAGCTGGAACGATACCTCGGCGCTCCTCTGTCGTCCACCGCCTGCTCCGGGTCTGCGACGAGGTCCGTTTGTGACGGGATGGTTCTGGTACTGATTGGCGCGTTGTATCGCCGCTTGGATTTCTTCCTCACTGGGCGGCTGGTAACCTGATTTCGTCGCGACCTCGAACTTCGGACTTCCTTCGCTTGACGCAGAGGTTGACAGTATTTTCGCCTGATTGAAATCCGGAAAGGCTTCCGGGTAGACGTCTACAGAGACGCTGTCTTTGTCTTCGGAGGACTCGACTTCCTGATCCATCTTGAGCCTCTGGTGGTGGGTGAACTTCGGCTAAAGGTGGCTTCGGACTATTGTTTAGCCGAAGGGGGAGGTTGTGAGTGGTGAAGTTTTTCCGAGGTTTCTCCAGAGGGGGAAGAAGGACAACAAGGCCCCACCACCCAGCTTCACCACCCACCTATCCAAAAGAGGCTAGACTGATGTTATCTGATAACGCCCTACTAGAAAGCAACCGTTTGTGCACCATTCTTTCAGCTCACAGTGTCGATGTGAACCCCAAAAGCCCCGCGTTGCTACCCTGCCATCACGCCAGCCTCAACATCTCAGAACTCAGAACTCACCCTTGTTGTCCTGGACATCGCAATTTTCTTTTACCTGTCTAGCGTTTCTCACATAGGATCCCATGTTGTGCACATTCTTTGCTCTCACACCTCTAGACAGAAAACAATAACCAGACAAAGCAGCAGAATTTCCCTCCCTGTCAAGAGAGACAAAACAATCTCAAAACAATTATATTCTTCCCTTACTCGGTTTTTCGTCCTGCAATGGCAACTTCCGCCGGCCAAGGGACTTCGCGTAAGACGAATGGGGTTCTTCCTGTCTCTGGCCAGCAACCTGCTGCAGATGCGCCAAAACCCAACAAGAGCCGGACTCCTGTCGAAGGCGATAAAGTAATTATTCGAAGACTCCCACCTGGCATGACGGAACAAGAACTATGGAACAATCTCGGCGCCGAGTGGAAGGCCGGAAATGGTCTTGTCAGCTGGCACAACTTCGCTCAGGGAAAGATTTCGCAGGAGTACGTGTCCACTTTCCCGGCGTGGAGAACCACGGACTGACGCTTTGGTGCCCATAGCCCTGCGAAACCCTCAAGACCTGGGAGAGTCTATCTCCACGTCCTCAAGCGCGAGAGTCTCAACACTCTGTCAACGTTGATCCAAGCCAAATCGTGGGAGGACGCCAAGATGACCTCCAACAGCCCGTCCCTGGTCGGCCCTCCGGTTCTCGAGTTTGCGATTTACAACAAGGTCCCGGGCGGTAAGAAACGCACCGACCCCAGACAGGGAACGATCGACCAAGACCCCGAGTTCATGTCTTTCCTCTTGTCCTTGACGAATCCCGAGATGGACAAGGAGAACGAGGGCAACGAGAGCAAGGATGCGGAGGAGTCGAAGCCCGAGGCCAAAGTCACGACGACGCCTCTGATCGAGTACATCAAGGAGAAGAAGGCGAACAAGCAAAAGGAGGCGGCTGCCGCTAAGAGCGCCAAGCAGGCTCGGCAGGAATCGAACACGAAAGGCAAGGCGCCAGCATCGACGGCGGACGATTCGAAGAAGGGCAGAAAGGACACCAAAGGAGAGAAGTCGGCCGACAAGCCCAAGGAGACGGTCAAGATTCTCACCAAGAAGGCCAACGCCGAAGCTGTCAAGGCTGCCGAAGCTGCTGCTAGCCAGATCAGTCAGGCGTCTTCATCATCTCAGGACGCTCCCAAGAGCCGGCGAGCTGGTATCGCGGCGGCCGCTCGCATCCTGCAAAGAGATCTTGGCATCAGTCCTGGAAGTGCTCATAGAAGGGCACGACTCGACGCTGCCAAGGCCGACGCGGAAGCAAAGACGACGACGACGACAGCTACGACCAAAGAACCGGCGCAATCCGCGGCTGAACCCGCGGCACCCGCTCCTACGCCTGTCGCCGCACCAGCTCAATCATCTTCGGCGGCTTCTCAGGCATCGGAGCGGAGCACAACGCCCACCGCGGCCAAATCAGGTCGTTCTCGCAGAGGCGGTGGCGGCAAGAACGCAGGGGCCAGCGAGTCCAAGGGCAAGTCGACCGAGGCCAGCTCCTCCAACGCACCAGCACCACCAGCCAAGGCTCCTGTCGTGTTGCTCAGGAAGAAGGACGAGGAGAGGAACAAGGAGAAGGCTACAAAGGCCGACAAGGCCGACAAAGAGGTGCCAAGTTCGGCATCACAAGCCGCCGCGCCGTCGACGAACCCCAAATCCAACCCCCCGGCGGCTCCAAAGTCCTCGGGTAAGGGAAGCAACTCCAAGAAGAGCTCCGCGGCCGTTACCCCCGGTGTGACACGAGGATTTGTCAAGCACGCGAACCCCTCGCAGGGCGTCACTGAGGCGCTCCTGAAACAGGCGATGGAGGTCTTTGGGACCGTCACGTTTGTCGAGATTGACAAGCGCAAGGGCTTCGCCTATGTCGATTTCTCTGACCACGCAAGCCTTGTCAGGGCGGTCGCCGCAAGCCCCGTGCAGGTTGCCCAGGGCACCGTCCAGGTTCTGGAGCGCAAAGAGAAGAAGGCGGCGGCACCCAACTCGAACACGAAGGCGGAGTCCGGCGGTGCCAACGCCGACTCCAGCGCCGCTGCGACGAGCTCCAACTCAGCCGCGCCGTCGGCGTCCGGTTCAGCCAAGAACGCGACGCCCTCGGAGAAGCCCGAGAAGCCGGAGCACCACAAGCGCACCAGACGCGGTCGCGGTGGCGGTAAGGCCGCGGCGAACGCGTCGGGCAGCAACAGCGGCAACAAGGATGCCTCGGCTGCAGGTACGGGATGATTTTAAGCCAGAGGGAATTCCATCTTTTCTTTTCTGTTCTCTGCATAATTGACGGCCGCTCTGCACGTACAATGGGGGTGCTTCCCACGTGTGCAAATTTCCCGCGGCGGCGCATGGCAGGGGGGAGCGGCAAAGCAGGGGGAAGAGGGGCTCGGGGTCGCAGAGAGCTGGGCGCGCGCTCGCGTTTCTGCCCAAAGGAAACCCAACCGAGGGGCGCCACTAAGATGCGATGGCAACTTGGCAAGGGGGCGTTTGGAAGGCATCGCTTACCCCGGTTTCCCAACCTGACTGCAGCCTCTCCCACTTGTCCATTTCCCAGTCTTGCCGTCGAACCGACGCAATGCAGAAGATCAGCTTGGGAACCAAGTCAGTGGGTACATTGCAGCGGTAGCGGCAGATGTATTCTGCGCAGAGGGGAGTGGGTGGTATTAATGGCGGTGCGCCAGATGGCTGAGAGGCGCGGAGGGGCTATCCGGATGGGAAAGACGAGCCACGACTGGGTGATTTAGTAGATGAATTGCCAAAAGGGGAATCAAAGCAAGAGTTCCCATGTTGAGTCATTGATCCGGAGGGGCCAGCCATGG
>PJEX01000163.1:59506-97482 GCA_005350895.1 Colletotrichum tanaceti
TAACTTTGCGCTCTCACATGGCTCCAGACCGGGGGGGGGGGGGAAGGCAACTGGGAAGGGTAAATGCCAAAGAGAAACAAAATGAACTTGCACACGCCGTCGCTATTCCGGCCTCTTGAAAGCAAGCTGATCCCGTCCGTACATCAAGCGTACCCAAAAAAAATTTAAAGAAAAAAAAAAGTAATCAGTTGGGCCAAATCGGGCTCCGGGGCGCCGTCGCGCGCGCCCACCACGCCGTGCCCCAGACCGCGGCGTAGTACACGAGGACCGTGAGAAACACGCCCAGGAGCAGCCCGTCCGTCTCGCGCACCGCGCGGCCGAGGGCGGCCTTGGCGTCGGCCACCCAGAGCGTCTCGCCGGCGTCCCTGCGCGCGGCCCTGAGCCCGGGAAGGCCGTCGATGGAGGCCCGGTTCGTCTTGGCCTGGTACTTGTTGACCGTGTTGTTGTCGGCGCGCTTCTTCCAGTAAAAGTCGAGGGTGGGACGCTCTTCAAAGACGGAGAGCTCGTCCTGCTCGTTCTCTCGTTCCTTGCCCTGGGTAGTAGTAGTAGTAGTAGCGGCGGCGGCGGCAGCAGCAGCAGCAGCAGCGGTAGCAGCGTGGCTGTCGCCTTCAGAGGCGGGCGATGCGTAAAGTTCCTTGCGGATCATCGGGACGCCGTACCCGCAGCTCGTCTGCACCTCCCAGACATCACCAACGACAACGGCCCTCGCACCGTCGTACGACAACCTGCCCGTCTCGCCCTGCGGGACGATGCGCTTCATCCACGAGTCGAAATCCGGATGGTCCCACTCGATGATCCGGCTCTTGCAGAAGAGGCGGAGGATGCGAGGCGACGGGCCAAAGGACATGAACATGAGCGTCAGGCGCCCATTCTCGTAGCTGTGGGCGATGGTCTCGCAGCCGGAACCAGTCCGGTCGATGTAAGCGACCAGATTCGGCGAGAGGACGGCGAAGTGGGCGGAGAGGCCCTTGGGCGAGACGTTGATGTGAGGAAGGTGAGTGGGCGCCGAAGCCGTGAAGAAGACGGGTTGGCGGGCAGCCCAGTCTGCGAGGTCGGGGCTGATGGAGGGATAAAGCTTCATGTTCTTCTTTCTTCTTTTGGTTTATTCAAAACTTTTGTTGATTCAAAATGCAGGTCTACGAACGGCGTTGACGAAGCAAGATAAATACAAAGAGGGGGGGAAAGGCCAAGAGCCAAACAAGGTATATCGTCGAGAAAAACGTGACAAGAGGTATTGGGTATCGGGTATCGGGTATCGTATCGTTCGAAGAACAGGAAGCCGGCTAGTACAGGATTTGATACATGAAACAGGAAACAGGAAAAAAGAACCACAAATAAAAATGCGGCATGCGTCTTTTTAAAATAAACACATTGGCCCGGTGGACGGACAAGTTTGCCGGGCCTTCGTAACGCGGATGAGTCAACTGCAACGGATGGCGTCAACCAGTTGCGTCTCATCTTTTCACCCAAATCAGTCGGAATGCCCGCCCCCGGACGGTGCGGGGGTAGTAGGTAAGGCCTTCTCATGCCCCACACCGCTTAATAGCGGATGCGTGCCTGTAATGAAGAAGAGTTTCTCTGTGGCTGAATGCAGAGAGCTGTAAACGTATTTTCCGCAGCAAAGAAGAAGAAGAAGAAGAAGAAGAAGAAAAAAAGCCAAGCTACCTGTGGTGGCGCGTCACACAGGGCAGGGCTTATTCTTTTTTTCTTTTCTCTCCTCTTGTTGCTTGTCGGCTTTTTTACCGGCGCGACCTCCCGCGAGGTGGGTCAACCGGCAAAGGGTGAAAGTGGTAACTGCCGTCCTCTTGAGCGTATTGCGAAGTAGCATCAGGATAGTATTCGGGGTCGTAGTCCTGGTATGCTGAGTTGTGTGGCAAGGCGCCGTACGCGGGCTCGGCAATGGTTGTTGTCGTGTAGACGGCCGGCCTGATGGAGTTGTGGTGTGAGTGACGGGAGCGGCCCGCCTGCTCCACGGCGGGAGCGGGTCGGGGGGCAGCAGAACCCAAGGGCTCAATGTAGCTGCCGCTCTGTTTGCTCCGGCCCGAACTGGTGCTGGAGGCGACGCTCTTGTCGTCCTTGTGGTCGAAACGGCCCCGGAGACGCTCCTTGTCCTGCTTGACGCGCTTCTCGAGTTCCTTCTCCTCGGTGGTCTTCCGAGGTTTGCTCTCGCTGCGGCGGTGCTTGGACTCGCTGCGGTGGTGCTTGGATTCGCTGCGGCGCGAACTCTTGTGCTCCTTGTGCTCTTTGTGCTCCTTGTGCTCCTTGGGAGAAGGCGGGTGGGGTGGGAGGGCACCCGACATCTTGGTCGATTCCCGGGGCGGGCTTGAGCGTGACTTGCGGATGTCATCGCGAAGGACCTCGACCTCTGTGCGCAGGTTGCGCTTCTCGCGATCCAGGGCCTTGTTGTCGTTCTTCAGGACCTCGACGGTGTTGTCCATGGCGCTTAGCCGGGCGTTAGCCTCCTGGAGCTGGGCTTCGACTTCTTTGAGCTTGTTCCTGGTTGCATGGAACTCCTCCTTCAGCTTGATGTGGTTCCTCTCGAGGTCGAAGTAGTCCTGGGGCGTGGGGCTCGAGCTAAAGTCGGATCCGACGCCCGAGTCGCTTGTCTGGTGACGGTGGCTCTTGGAGGCTGGGATGGTCTGGAAGGAGACGCGCTGCTCCTTTCTGTTGGCCGAAGACATGGTAGCGGGCTGTTGGCGCCTTGGGCGCGCGGATGGTTGCCGATCAAAGTGTAAGTCGATCCGGTGAAGCAGTTCAAGGCGCAAATGCCTTTTCGCCTTGTACGGGCACAAAAATAAGGGCGTCTATCGTATTGTATGCGCAGTGTGTTGTCTGATCTTTGTAAAGATGAGATTTAAATTTCAAAATTCGATGTGGGTGGTGTGGTGTGGTAGACGTGCGCGCGGGTTAATACAAGTCGTGGCCTTGTCGAGATGAGTCAAGTCGGGTATATAAGGGGGTGAATGCTGCCCAAGATGGGGACCGAGTTCTTTTTTTGGCTTGTGAGAGGGGATAGGACAGCGGCGAGTGTAATGAAAGAAGAGAGCAGATGTGAGATGGATGGAACGGGAGAGGACGAAGAAGACGCGACGCATCGGGACATTTTATTTATTCAGACACAGCCCATTGCAGCCTTCGTGGAGTGTGTGAGAGAGAGAGAGAGAGAGCAGAGAGCAAGCAAGTCGCAGTCGGAGGGAGAGAAAATGTGTGTGTGTGCGCGCGCGCATGTATGAGTGTGGGTGAGTGAGTGGGCGAGTGAGTGGGCGAATGAGTGAGAAGTGGTGGTGTGGATAGTGGATTGCTGCCTCCGGCGCAACTTTGCTCTGCAATGTAGGTAACGATGCAAAGGGAGAGCGAATGCAGCACAGGGGAGCACCGGATGACAACGAAAAGGGTACCTGGAACACGCACCGACTACCCAAGGAAATTAGCAACATTCCAGAGGTATCGCATCGGTAGTGGCCATGTAGGGCTGGGCTGTTGAAGCCGGCTGCCTCTTGGCGCAGTTGAGCAGTGGATGGTGGATAGAGCCATCTCCCTCATCTTCGTGAGTAAATCCGTACATGTACTCCGTACCTACTGTAGGTACTAAGTCCAGGCAGGACACACTATTCACATGAACTTGCATGCGGTTCGTTAGGCAGGACGGGCGGCGGAATCGCGGGTTCGTCCTTGACCGGGCAGGGAGGGGATGGGTGGAGTGGATGGGATGTCCCATGGCTCCATGATGGCCCACGGGATGACGGGATGGAGCCTTGGAGGGGGATAAGGTGCTGCTGCTGCTGCTGCTGCTCCTTGATGCCGTGGACAAGGGTGGAAGCGGGACGGGAGTACACTTCGTACGGAAAGGAGGGAAGGCAGAAGAATGCCAGAAGGGAAAGTGGAAAAAGCCCATTGCTAGGAATCAACTCCCATTCTGCTGACTGATCCAAATCTTGCCGCATCCAGCCATCCAGCCATACGTACCTAGGTACAGAAGGGAGGGGAGGCACTGCTTCACTTGATTTGGATTTCTCGGTGGCAGGCCATGTCCCCATTGGCGCAGGGCTCCGGGTCGCCGAGGCGGTGCAGGGCCAGCAAAGCCAACAAGGCAGAAACGAACCAGTTTCTTGTCCGGTTGCCTAAATCCATTTTTCAGCCTGGACGCCTCGATTCGATTGGTGTGCTGCGTGTTACTGTGTGTGTGTGTGTCTGAGAAAGTGGTTCGCCAACGTAGAGTACCCGAGAGACTGGTTCGCCCAACTCTGGCTCACAAGAAGATAGACACTGCGCGCGCTTCTGCATCTGCCACTATGCGTATTCGCAAACGGAGGAGGGGAGGAGGACGAGGAGGAGGGGCGAAGCGCTCAATTGCGTGCGTGGCTGTCTGCACGCTCCTCCAGAGGCTGTCTGCAGAGGCTGTCTGCAGAGCATGTCTGCAGAGCATATCTGCAAAGGATAATTCGTGAGTCGCGATTCGATCGAGACTCGAGAAACGACGGTACTTGGAGAGTCCGACAAGACTCGACGGGGTTCTGCTTGGCGCTGTGCGGTCCTTTCTTGCAGCCTCCCCCCCTCTCTGCCTCGCTCGATGCGTTCCCTCGAACCTGTTCTTGCAAGTTGCACCTGCCCACGATCTCAGGGATCATCGCAACATGCGTCGCATGGATGGTTTTGCCGTCCGGAGCCAATGGTCTGCGACGATGCTGGCCGAGATGGTCTTGCAGCCTAGCAGAGGCCCGCCGCAAGACCACCCACCCTCTCTTCGACGGCGGAGGTCTTGGCCCCTCCCTCGTCGTGAGTCACCCCCCGGTACGTGTTTGGACCCCGCGACGGAACGCGCTTTGTTCGTGACGGCGACGATGGAGATGGTGAAGGTGATGGGGCGCTAGAGACCAAGGGCGCCGTGGTCTAGATCCCGATTCATGCTCTCTCGATGCCTGGGGACCGGGGACGTCGTTTTCTGACCGTTGGTAGGGGTGATCGCACCACTTGCATTGGGTTCCTCCGTCACCGCCAACGAATTAAATGCACTTGGATCGGTCACTTTTCCGACTCTGATGGGAGGAGCGTCGCGAGCCGCATTGCCGTGGCGATCAGGCTGCGAGTGGTGGTGATGGTGATGATGGTGATGGTGGACTGGGTGTCACATTGCGGATTGAGAGCTGCTGCGGACTGAACTACCTACCCACACACAAGTACTTACCTGGGTACCTAGGTACCTACCCGAGGTTGCTTGTGTACAGGCGTAGGCACAGACTAAAAGACTCCGCCCCACCGGCCAGCGCACCAGGCAGTCTCCCTGCAAGGTGAGTCTTGACAGGCCTGTCAAGTCCGACTTCCCGTCTACTCCAATTCAGGTTCGGACGATGACCACTGAGCGCCTTGCCATCTGCCTCGGACTATTATCTCGCTACCTAGGTACTTTTAAGATAAAGAAGGAGAAATGAAAAAAATCAACTGCATGAGCCCAGTGTCTCATTCAACACCCCCTCCGTCCACACCTGCGAGGGCCAAACATCCCGCCCACCTCACTGAAGGCGGCCGGCACATATCCGTAATCTAGGTAGGCATGAGAAAGAAAGAAAAAAAAACCGAAAAAGCAACGAAAATGGATTGCGCACACAACGCGTTGTTCCGCTGGGGACTCAGGTAATTCATCATAGTCTCCAATTCTTTAGGGCTGGCAGGGTCCATTTCCCATGCAGATTCGAGACAGAGAGTGCTTGCATTCCTGAGCCTCGAAACCCGCAAGGCCATTCGGAGCGCATCGTGCGTGACTAACCTCATTCGCGTACACTCCGCACCCTTGGCGTTGCCGCCGCCGACCAGGGGAAAGGAAGGATGAAGGCTGCATGGGCGTGGGCATTATGGCGTAATTTATACACTTTGGACTTTGGCAAAAAACGAAAAGAGCAAAAGAGAAATTCCCCAGCTCACACCATACCCCGTCCACACATCCAAAGAGGCAGGTGCCAACCATGGTTCGTCTCACAATGGCTACCGTACTAGATCCGCGAACCGCGTCCGGGTGGGAGACAAACCTTGGCCAGCCATTGTCTCCCAGGTATCGAGGGTGGGGCGGCCCTATGCTTGTATGTCGCGCCCTCAAACTGCAGCCCTGACTGACCCACCGGCCGGCCATCTCCGGTCCCAAGCCCGCGAAGGATCCTCCCCCGTCCGCCGGCGCACGCCCTTGCGCGGGCGTTCCTTCCACCATTAGCTTGCACTACAATCGCCTCTAGAAGCTGCCAGAAGTATCGATGAAGAAGATGGAAACCCTCCTCCCGTCACGGAAAGTGTGTGCATTAGATAAGGTACTCGTGGGATAGCATGTGCCAGCAAGTCCGAAGAACCAAGGGCCCGGGCGCAGCTCCACTTTCGCCGGCTCGGCATTCGTCCGCCCACCTTGTCCATCACCCAGCAACTTCCTCACCAGTGGTATCACTTCCGGTTTGGATTTCCTCCATGTTGATTGTAGTAGTGGTCTCTGGAACCTCTTGGGCCCTGGATGATCCCACACCCAGTCCCTAAGTGTTTAGCCTCTTTCGCGAGCCTGGCTTGCCGCAACTTTGCACCTGGGGACCGGTGGGGTGCAGTGCAAACAGAGGGGCGAGAAAAGGTGTAAGTTGATTTGTTAAAAGGGGAAAGAAACGGTCCTCTGACGGAACACCCTGTCAGTGCCTGTCCGCCCCTGGGCCCTAGGTAGGTACCTACCCGTACAGGCGGGTGACAAAAGAAATGTCGGGGATAACGTAACCCACCACCTATTTCCCCTCACCATACCTACCTAAATCCCGAGACGATGCCCCAGAGGATGCAGGACATACAGGTAATTGATAGGAATAGGCAGATAACTGGGTAGTAGGGTTAGTACTTCTTTTTGTATAGTAAAATGTGATTATTTAAGGTATATGCCCTGGTGCCTAGTTTTAGGTGTGACATTTTTTTTGTCACCCGCCTGCCGTACAGGCTACAGAACCTCCAGGATGGTGAATACGTACCTCAACACCTCCCAAAGGGGAAACTGTTGGATGGTCTGCAACAGCGTTGTTGCCTTCCCTACCTACCTTACCTAGGTAGGTAGGTATTCATTGTTCCAAACCACACAAGAATGCAGAATAATAATAGAATTAAAACAAGGCGACAGGTGACGGGAAAAAGGTCAGGGACAAAACCAACCCCAACCAAGTCACGACATCGCCATCCCGAGTGGCAACCAAGCCTGACCCAGACCACGTCGCCGCGCGGCAGCAGTACAATGTACCCGATAACGGTACCTACCTAGGTAGGGGGGGAAGACGTCGCGATGCCGCAGTTCTCAGCCGCGGACCGTTTTGGATACTCGTCTCACGCACTTTCAAAAATAGTCTACCTCCTCCCCTTTTCGACCTGCATAACGTCCTCTCGAAATCCGGTTCTGGGACGCGGCTGAGTCTGCATCTATCTGTCCGGTGCCTTGATCCTTCTCCGGGGGGAGGGGGGGGGGGGGAGGGAGGGTCGCTCACCTCGGTGTCAGCACTCTGGTCGAGGTGTGAGACTGAGATACCGCTTTCGACGTCGCATATTCGCATTGAGGGCCCAAGGGGAGGGTTGTAAAATTGTCACCTGGCGAGCTTACCTCCCGCTCCTTCTGGAGTTCTCTCTCTCTCTCTCTCTCTCTCTCTCTCTCTCTCTTTCTTTTACTCTCCTGCTCTCTTTCTTCGCCTAAACCCTTCCTTGGATTCCGGCACTGCGCCCGTGGGAGTGCGCGCAAATAAAAGCATAAACATGAGGGAGGGAAAAGAGGGATTGCGCGTTCGCGCGCTAGCGCGCCCGCGAGGTTTGCCTCTGGTCCTGGGGCCAAGGAGCTGCCGCATGCAGCCTTATGCTGCACACCATCACGGCGCGGGGCTTAGCTGTGGTGTCTGTCAGGGGTGTTCCAATATTCGCCCGGTGAAGCCTCCCTCGAAGAGAACATAATGGACGCGGGCGCGCTCGTATTACCTTTTTTTTTTTTTTTTTTTGCAATTTGTCCATCTGGGATCATCGGTCTGTCTGTAAATGGGTAGTACAGTACATTGAAGGGGGGAAGAAGGGATCAACAACGGGATGGCGTCATGGGGTTGTTCATGTCTCGGTTCGGGAACACCTGACTACAACGTCCGGTGCCGACCTCGAGTCTCTTTCCCACTTAACCAGGAAGAAGACATGAACAAGAACAATCAGAGTGAATAACCAAGTGACGCGGAATAGGTACCTCCCTCACTCGATGTCGTCTAGTCCCCATACCAATATCCCATCTAGTCTCTTGAAGCCTAAAACAGATTACAAGGAATAAATAGACAAAGAATCGTGAAGCTTGGCTGACACCACTTCGAGCACTTGGAGCGCTGCTATGTATTGACTGAAACAAAACAAGTTGTAACGTTGAAACTACTGCAGTCGGCGATCTAATCAAAATTGTTCTACACGTAAGGACGAGCAGCGTGAACATCAATTCGTCCCCGAGCCCTTCCATCAAATTCACACGCACCATCGTAGAGAGTTCGCGTTGCGCAGAAGAAGCTGAAGCAATGACGGTAATGTACAAAAGAAAGAAAGGCCGGCGTAGGCAAAGGGTAGACATAGATGCCTCATCTGACGACTCATCAGGACCTGCGCGCCCTGCCTGATAAGTCTCCGCTGAAGCCCAGTAAGCCAAAGTCTATCTGCGAATTCGGAAGCCAATGAAAACGAAGCCTGCAATCCCCAATCAAAGCCTACATCAAACGGGACCGGACTGTCAGAGGTTTGCTCCGTTCACACAAGCAGAAAAGACGATACGAGACAAGAATAGACAAGAACATAAACTTACCCAATGAACTTGGCCAAACAAATGCCCAGCCAGACATCCTTTCTGCCAAAGAAAGCAGTAGTTCCTCAACGAGGTCTCCAGCCAATGCGCCCAAGTCTGTGATATCAACAACGAAACGCATGTCCTCCCTCACCTCGCCCCATCAGTCGCATCGGATGAAGCCGTGACGACGGAGAACCCGCTCGTACAACCGGATCTTCACCTCCTGGTCCGCAATGAAGCACCTCTGCGCCTCGAGGTCCCGTCGCAGCCTCTTATTGTGATCGTCCACGGCGTCAAACTTCCGCTCCCACGTGAGCACCAGCCGCTTCAGCTCCTCGATGCGCTCCAACAGGCCGTGCTGCGCGTGGCGCGAGAGCTCTCTCACGCGCGCCAGCAGCCCGTCCCGTTCCTTCTCGACCTTGGACAGCTTACTCTTCAGCCGCTCGTTCTCTCGGAGGTACTTGGCCGCGTTGTCGCCCGAGCTGTCGATGGAGCAGCGCAGCGATGCAATCTCTTCGCGCAGGAGCTGGTTCTCGGCCTGCAGTGCCGTGACGAGGCCGCTGAGGCGCTGGCCCTCGTTGTTGGAGGCTTGGAGGTTGCACTTGAGCGAGTAGTTCTCGCGGGCGAGACAGTCGTTGACCTCGCGGAGCTTGCGCTCGCGCTCGACGAGGTCGTTCCACTCCTCTCGGGTTATGTGTGCGCAGTCGTCACGGCAGCAGCGGTGAGGTGGCGGCGGCGGCGGCGACGGCGGTTGAGGGTCATGGTGGTGGTGGTGGTGGCGACGGTCGTAGTGGTGAGAGCGGGAGCGCTTCAGCGAGACGAACTGGTATCGGCCGTCCGGAGAGGTCTCGAGGTACCACCGGCGGGTGGCCATGCGCTCGTTGCCGCGACGATGCGGAGGGGGCTTGCTCAACGGGATGCCCAGCGTGGTTTTGGAGATGACTAGACCTCGAGTTGCAGTCTTATACACGTTTACTAAAGGCTCTTGGATGCGGATCAAGAGCTTTCGGGAATGAGTGCTCAACCTGAGTCTGACGGCAACACAAAAGACTGCGGACAGTAAGTAGAGGACGAAGAGGGATCGACGCCTTGATATGGGTATCTGCAGCAAAGGCAGCAGACCACACTGAACAGTGTGATATGCAGGTGATCAGGGCAGGAGACTGAGGGTCTGGGAACGAACGAGGATTGGTGAGACAACTGCATGACGGAACGGGAACGGGTAAGGCTTGATCTTTTAAGGGTCCTCCTGTCATAGAAAGGCAGTGTCCTGACATAGGACTGGAACGGAACCAGAGTTCTGGAAAGCCATCATTACTAGACTGGACCTCCTAAGGACGACGTACGGAAGGGCTGCAAGTCATCGGAGGTGGTGTGCAAGGAGGAAGAGGCAATCAGACCACGAGGCACAAGCGCGTGGGCGGGAGAGGCATGGGCGCCGGTTCGGTGGCTGATGCGCCGTCGAGGGGTGGAACTGGGCGGGAAGAGGGTTGGATGCGAACTGGTCTCCAACCAAGAGGGGAGGGTTTGCGTTGGATGAAGACGTCGTTCTCCAGGCGAGACCACCCGATGATGAGGTTGTCGGGTGCCAGGTCGCTGACCTAGGTGTGAGACCGAGCCGGGCTCAGGAGGTGATGGCGGCAGTCATGTAGACGGCCTCACAAGTTGTGCGTGGTGAGACTTGGGTGGTCGGTTGGTCGGTTGGTCGGGGCCGCATGAGTGGCATGTCTCACGCGCGAAGGGGGGGTCATTCGGGGCCGGTTCCTGGGATGATGAGCCTCGACGAGCCATGACCGGTTTTGGTCAGCCAAAGAGGACGAACGTCTCTAGGCAGGCATGAAACGGATAAAATAGCGAAATAGTCAGGGCTTCGTGCGATTTAGCAAGCGTTTACCGGAGCGTCCGCATCCATGGTTAGAAAACGCAAGCGCGTTCTTCGTGGGCCGTGGCTTGCAAGCCAAGTTTTGGTGGATGATGGTTAGCGGAGAGATGCGATGCGATGCGGTGCGATGCATTGTTGCAGTTGGAGAATTGGAGACCCTCGGCACGTGGCAGCGCTTTGCGATAAGTAAGGTACCTAGGTACGCGATGAGAACGGGATAAAAGGGTGGGGTCTCGCAGCGAAAATCACAGTGCCCCCCGAACTGTACAGCCCCTGTGCGCATCCATATCCCACGCCTGTCAGCTGTCAAATGCAGTACGTACCTCTCCTTCTCACTTCAACGTTCAACCACTTCACTCACTTTAATTCCACGCTCCTCTGCACCTCCACCATCGTCACCCTGCATCAACTACGAGCGACCGTCTGCACAGCCCCGACGAGGCTGCCACGCAGAACCTGCCCGTCGGGTCAGGCAAACCCAAATTTGGACATAGCCTGGCCCTGAACTCCTCTATAATTTTACACTTTGCAATCCGGCTCTGCCCTCCTTCGCCGGGTCTTTCGGCCGTCCCGCGTTGCGTGGTCTAGACAGGTTGTCGTTCCTACGACGAGGGAGTCTCGTTGGGCTTGAGGGTCACCACCGCCGCTTGACGAAGCGGTCAGGTGCCGGCGCCGTTGTCCACCTCACCAAGGCTCGAGTGTAGCCTCTGCTGCTCTCTCCGTCGAACTCTGCTGCCTGACGACGAGGGTCTGCTATTTTGGTGGCACATGTGTGGTGGCGAATGTACCCGGTATGGGAAGCCGTTCGTGGGGGCCGTTGAAGGCTGAAGAATGGTCGACCCGAGCACGGCCGCGTCTGGAACCCTCCGCAGACGAAGCTATCGTCTTTAATGCCTTTCCGAGGGCCCACGCTGGACCCGAGCTCCCGCCGGATAGGAGGCCAGAGAACCTACCATTTCGCAATTATCTACCCTTGTTTTCGACCGGAGCTCGAGATCTAGGTTCGCTGTGCAAGCGGCCGCAGTCTGGCGCACAATGGCCTTAGCCGCATGTAAGTCGAATAATGCCTGTCCCCAGTTTCTCTACATTGGGCTCCAGGTGTCGAGACGACAGGCGTAGAACATTCTCAGTCGGTTGCCGCTGCTCGACCAAGTGGCCTTCGAAGTTGCGCGGACCAAGTTGGCTCCAGCGCCTTTGGAGCAAGGCGTTTTTACACATGGAGGGTTCCCAAACGCTGGCACGGGCGGTTCTTCCGTGGCACGGTTTATGAGTGTACTTGTTCATCACGGACAAAGCATGTCTCGTGGTGATGTCAGCATCTTACCATAGAAGCTGCCCCGTTGTAGCGGCTTGCTGTAGTATCGGCTCTGTCTGGATCCGGTGCCGTAACACCGCCGCCCTGGATAACTTGTCACAGAGGCTGAAATGACCGAATCTTGTTCAAAATCATGTGCACACGCCTCCGCGGCGGTTGGTTCCTGGAGAAAGGGCGTATGTTAGCCATGTCAGACTCCTAGTCTATTTGGCTTCTTCCCGCAAAGGGTCTAAACTGACGGAGACTGTAAGACCTCCATCATTGCTCGTGATAGGTGGTCACTGCTCACATTCGTCGGGAGGAGACTTGCCCTCTCCCAAGAATCCTTGTTGTTTAGGATTGAAGTCTCATCTGCCTCGGCTCGACTCCCGACAGCATAATCACGTTGGAAAGAGGCGAGAAACCCCAAAAGCTCGAGCCGAAGCCGCAAACCTCTATTGTTATCCACTCAAACGAGCTGCATTTCTCTGATCTAGGTAGGCCTACCCAAGATTAAACGAGTGACACGAAAGCAAGAACAACCTCCCCGTCCCCCTTCTCTGACTAGCGACGACTCCGTCTACTCTCCTCTACCTATCCCGGCTGGTATCCGTGCTGGTAGCCTACTTCTGCTGGCCGCCCTGTCCATCCTGTCCGCCCTGTCCACCCTGTTGCTGCTGGCCGCCCTGGCCGCCCTGCTGCTGGCCGCCGGCGATGGCATTGGCGTGCTTGTCGGCCGCACTCTGGGCTCTGGCCGCGAAATCGCTGCCCTGGGGCTGGTTGTTTGACGTCCATGTTAGCTATCCATCTTCCCAATGCTCTAGGGACGGGGGGGATGGACGAACTTGAGTGCTCTGGATGCGAGACTTGTCTTCCTGAGTCACCTTTCCGGACATCTTGACGGTTTGTCGGGTGTGTGGGTGTTTTTTGAGGTCGGTGGATGATGGAGGGGTTGGTCTCTTGCAGTGCAAAGTGATCTGAAGCTTGCGAGTCGCTTGAGTGTGTGCGTGTGCGTGTGCGAGTGTGAGTGTGAGTGTGTGAGTGTGTGATGAAGGAGACCAGACCGATGGGAGAGGGGGAAGGAAGCTGGGTTTATATTCTCATTTCTTGACTGCCTCAATCACTACCCATCGCACACCACCATACACACAGAGAATACCCCCATCTCCAAAGCCACTCGCGGCTCCTCACCGCGTGCGGCCGGCATATTCATTTCACCCGGCCTCCCGCATAAGCTTCCCGCCCAAGCAATATCTACCCACATGGATGCTCTCACACCAAAACCTGGGAAGGGGAGGCGGAAACCCAACACTGTCTGCGGCAACACGCCACGCCCGTCCCCGCCAAACAGTGTAACTGGCAAATGCGTACGTACGTCCGCGTCTCCCTTTAGCCAAACCGGCGGCTGTCGACATCTTGGGACTACAGCTTCATCACTCTCCACGCACTCTTATCTGACATCATCCGTCACGAGCACGCAGTCGGTGAGGAGAGTTGTGTTTCCCAGGCTTCGAAATCGTGTATCATTCGCGTGGTCTTCCGCTCTGCATGAAGCGCCTGCTTGTGGGCTTGCGTGCGTGCGTGCGTGTGTGTGTTTGTGTGTGCTGGGTAATAAGAGAATTTCAATAGCACCCACTGGCCAAAGACCACAACCCCTTCCCCATGCAATGCAAATACCTACGCCCGTCAAGACCTCTCCTCCCATCGTTTGCGCCCCTTCTCTTCGTCATCCGCTGGCACAATCTTGTTGGTGGTCTATTGGGCATGATCAAGTGGGTAAACCAAACACATTGGATGCAGTACTGAAATGCGATGCGCAGCCAGACTACCCGCACCGCAAACGCGCCCAGCCAAACGCCGTGTGCCTCTTGTTCTTTGTCTGTTTTTCTCCTCTCTGCTCCGTTGCGCTTCCGGGGGAATAAAACAAAAGCGAAATTAAACTCCGCGACAGGTGGCTTATATGTTTTCATGCTCCACGTGTGTTATGACGACCCAAAACTCAGCTCTCGGCGGCAGCCTTGAGCTCCTCATCGACCTGAGCCCTGACAGCCTCACGAACCTTCTGCCAGTCGTTGGCGATCTCGGTTACTCTCCTCTCCTTCTCCTCCAGGCCAACAAACTCGGAGGGCAGGACCTTCTCCTGGAAGTTGAATCCAGGCTCTTCCTTGAGAGCCAGGTCGACCGCACCAGCAAACTTGGCCGGGTGAGCCGTAGAGAGCGAGATGTGCGGCACGTCGGCTCCGGCACGGCTGATGGATCGCTCCGAGGCAGAGACGCCAATGGCAGAGTGGGGGTCCAAGACGTATCCGATCTTGTTGTAGTAACCCTTGATTGTCTCGACGGTCTGAGAGTCGCTGACGCGCTCGCTCTCGAAATCACGACGAGCAGAGTTGAGAACGTCCTGGTAGACCGGGCCGAAGCCGCCCTTGGTCTTGAGGTCCTTGAGCCAAGCTGAGACCTCCTGGCCGGCCTGCCTCTTGTTCCACTCATCGTCCATGCCAGCGCTGGAAGCGAATTCGTAGGCCAGGAACCACAACAGACGCTCAAAGTTACTTGAGACGAGAATGTCCATGGCCGGGCTGAGTGTTTCCTTGACACCGTCCTCGTGCGCCTTGACGCCATCCTGAGCGAGGCCACCGGTGGCCTCAGAGGGAGCAGCGGGCTGTTTCTCGTACTTGCCCGTCGTCCAGAAGCGGTGCAGGATATCGTTCTCGTTGGTCGCGATGACGAGCTTGTCGACGGGGAGACCCATGCGGAAGGCGAAGTAGCCGGCGAGGATGTCGCCAAAGTTACCCGTAGGCACGACGAAGCGGACCTTGTCGCCAAGCTTGAACGAATCCGAGGACTTGGCGAGGGAGAAGTAGGAGTGGAAGTAGTAAACGATCTGGGCGAGGATGCGGGCCCAGTTGATGGAGTTGACAGCGCCGAGGTTGTGGGTCGAGTTGATATCGGGGTCGGCGAACAGAGCCTTGACGATGTCCTAGATAGATGGTGACTGGGGTTAGGAGACGACGTTGGGAAATGTGTTTCTGTCTCGGCGCGCGGCTTACTTGGCAGTCGTCAAAGGTGCCGGTAACGGCAAGGTTGTGGACATTGTTGTCCAGGACGGTAGTCATCTGGGCCTCCTGGATGGGGCTCACGCGGCCCTTGGGGTGGAGGATGAAGACGGAGACATCCTTCTTGCCTCGCAGGCCGTAGATGGCGGCGGAGCCGGTGTCGCCGCTCGTGGCACCGACGACGGTCAAATGATGCCTGTCTGCGCGACGAATTAGTCCGACACGAAGAACGGGGGCCAGAACGCTAGTAGGGACGGGCTTGGTTGGCTCGCTCGCGGCAGAGTGCATGCATACATACCCGTTCCAGTCTTGCCCTCGTTCTTGCGCACGAGAAAGTATTCAAACAGGTTGCCGAGGAACTGCAGAGCGACGTCCTTGAAGGCAAAGGTTGGGCCGTGGAATAGCTCGAGGAGGTGGAGGTTGTCGTGGATGTGACGAAGCGGGGTGGTCTCGGGAGCTCTGAAGGTGGAGTAGCTTCGGTCGATGATGCCCTTGAGGTCGGCGGAGGGGATCTCGGAGGGGGAGATGTACAGAGACAGGATCTTGTGGGCCAGGTCAGGGAATGACAGGTCCTTCCAGGACTGCCAGTCGTCGACTTGGGGGATGTGCTCGGGGATGAACAGGCCGCCGTCAGTGGCGAGGCCCTTGAGAACGACCTCCTCGAAGGAGAACTGGGGATGCGATCAGCATTTGCGGCTCAAAGACTCGAGGATATCCATCAGTCTGGTAACACCACGCGCGGAGGGAGGCGGCGACGGGTGGGGATGAAAGATATTGAATAGACATTTAGGAGGAGAGAGAATCAATCATACGCCGCTGTCTTCTCCGCGAGTGCTCAGATAGCGCTGCGACGGGGTGTGAGTGGTGTCAACGGGTGCCGGGGCGGCGGCGGCAGCATTTGCGCCGGTTTCGCCATTGGTGGTACCGTTGATGGCCATGATGATGTCTCTTGTGCGGTGACGGAGAGGAAGAGGAGCCGAAAAAGACGCAAGGAGAGGGGAGGGCGATTGAAGCCAAAGAACGGGGCAACGGGGAGCGAGGAAGATGCGCGAGACCTCGTCTCTTTTTGCAAAGGTGCAAGAGGAAAGAAGGTCGTAGCAAAAAGAGGAAGGCGGCGGGGTTGTGAGTAACACACGATCGATCGGAATGGGAAGGGGAAAGGAAGGAAGAGGAAATAAAATAAAAACAAAAAACCCAAACCGAGTCACACCAAAAACCACGTCAAGAGGCCGAAAGTCGGTCTTGTTGAGATGGGTCACCTGCCTACATGGTAGGTAAATACCCAATCACCCCTCCAATTAATTGTCCCAGTTAACCCCTCACAACTTCACAAGCGACGATGCAAAATTTGCCCCGCACTCAGGACACCTTGAATTAGGTAGGTATCCGTAGGTACCTTACCTACTTATTAATTGTAGCAGGTACCTACCTACTGTGCTACCGGAACGCACGCCAACTGTCATTGAAGTCAACAGTCAAGTAAAAAGGATTGCTGATTCCCCTGCTCCATAAGACGCCCACAGATAAGGTGCACAAAAATACCAAAAAGTACTTTGCGTTTCTGCAAAGACGTTGATCTTCGCATCAACACAGACGTACAGACCAACATCTCAGACCATGTTCTCCTTCAAGGCAGGAGGAGTTCAGAACAAAGGTTGTAGCAGCGTCATTCACCCACAGTTCAAGAGTGATGGGACGTCTCGGGGCCTACGTTCCTCTGCCCTCCCCCATCTCCTGCGTCGCCTTCGCCGCTGCCTCCACGTTCAGCTGGTGCTCATGGGGCGTGCATCCTCTGCTTCAACTCTTTCAACTCTTCCAGCTACTCCCCCTTCCGCTTAACTCTTTGACTACGATATAGAAGCACCCCTATCCACCCCATCAATCATGTAGTGGGCCATGACACTCGCTCGCATTATACGGCTGGCCTTGGGCTCTTCGAAAGCTCGCTCGATTGCTATAGCTCCATCAAAATCCCATGGGCAGGCTGTAAGTAAGTAGCCAGCCGCCCCAACATAGTCTTTTGGAACTCACGTGGGTGGGAGTGCGGGGTGGATGTTGATCATCCGCACCCCTGTCCTTTCGATAGGTAGGTTCTAGAAAAGCAGTCGAGAAGACATACATCCAACCAGCGAGAATAATCAACTCGGGCTTTTCCTTTCCTGCTGATTCATTCTCGACGCCAAAGCAGCGTCATACCTTTTGCCGGCCTTCCGCCGCTTTTTATTCGTCTGTTTCCCTGATCAGTGTGAAAGAGTCCCGAGTAATGTCAGAGGCCATGCATGACAGAAACCGACATGGCGACTCTTCTAACCCGGCCGGTCATTTCAAAGAACGTGTCATGTCTTCAGTATAGACCACGTTGCTCCCAAGTACATATCCAATGCCATCAGGGAAACACCACCATGCAGGATAATACCTACAACAGGCAACATGCATTAGCGCCTTGCTGGCAGCGAATGTATCCCCCTCCGCTACTCCTCCATCACCCTCCCGCCCCGGCCTCTTCTCCCCTCCCCCTCGTTGGAATCGATATCGGCACGATGCACATGACCTGACTCTATCCGGAGGCTGCTGCATATGGCTGATGCTGGCTTCGGCTGCCCTGGACCGTTGCACCACGTTGTCATTTTTCAACTCAACTGGGCATCGGCGCTAGCTGTATACCGCATGTCAAATACATAGCCAATGGCTATGACGGTGATTATCTCCATCTGTTGTTTGCCGTGCTGGGTATCTGTAAATGGGAAGAAAATAAGAAAGAATAGACGGGAAAACAAAGCCTTTCGTCTCCGGTATCCGCTCCAGAAACTCCAACGCTCATGCCGCTCCAAGCATCAAGATGATGTGTTCACTTCCTGAGCGACTTCAGAAGCGGCGCGATTCTCGACTTCTTGCTGAGCCCAACTCGGTATAACGGTTTTCCTGCCGAAGACGCGGGCGTCATCGAGCTCTTCTTTCCATCGGCTTTGCCCAACACCTCCGTCTTGCTCTCGCCTTTGCCGACGAGCGTACAATTAGCCGCCGCTTTCTGCTCTGTTGCCGCGCTTGGTGGATCCGGTCCGCCGGAACCAGACTTGCCCTCTACATCGGGTGTCACGGGCTGCAGCACTAGATCCTCGCCCCTAACTTTAGAGCCATCGGTCGTTGCCGACGTCCCTGCCACACCTACTGTCGTGGAACCTGGCTTTGCCTCGCCTTTTTTGCCCCTGCCGCGTTTGACTGACTCGCGTGCTTGTGTCCCCTTTGTGGGCGTCCCGTCCGTTTCGGCGTCCACGTGCTTGCTAGTGTGGGAGCTTACCACCTCTGCTGGAGACTCTTCATCCGCTACCTGCTCCCCGCTCGCCATCGCGCTCTTATCCGCCTTCCTTGGTCGACCACGCTTCTTCTTGGTTTGCGGTGTGGCTGCTTCTGCTGCTCTTGATTCCACCCCCCCTGCAGGTTCTTTAGCGACATCGTCGACATCGTCGGATTCGGTGACTTGTAGTGGGTCCGGTCCCTCGACGGCGACGGTGGAGGCGACCGCGGCCGCCTCTGATTTCCTCGGACGTCCCCTCTTCTTCGCCTTCGGCGGGCTGACCAACGCGGGCTCCTCAGTGGGACTCTGCGCGTCTGCTCCCATGTCAAGCACGGGAACATTGGTCTCTTCTGCGTGCTCCGTCTGGTCCTGCCAGCAACTATCGCCAACCCCTTTTCGGCCGGTACGAGGCCTATACGTTTCGCGATGGAATTCAATGCCGTCTGAGTCCCTGCTGGAATTGGCCTGATAGGTCTCTACCGTTTTGCACGCTTTGTCGTCATCTCTGCCTCTCTTCCGGCGAGCTGGGGCTGCAGATATAATATCGGGGGACGACGGAATCTCCACAGTCGCCTCTGGATCCAGTGCTACCTTGGAAGTCTCTTGTGTCCGCTCCGGAACTGTATCTAGAGTCGTGTGGTCCGCAAAAGTCGCCGGTGGCGGACCAACTACACGTGTCTGGCTCGGCGTAGAATATGCTATTGTTGTCGCCCCGCTCGAACGAGTCGTAGCTTGCAGGGCAGAAAATGGTTGAGTCGGTACAGGGGCTTGGTCCTCTTGAGACGGGTCAACCGAACGGTACTCGTACTCCTGTCGTTGACTTGCGCTCAGGGTCTGAGGGGGCTCGATGCACAGAGAGATAGGCTTCTGGCCTGATACTAGGTCTCTGAACGAGGGCACATCGGCAACATCGAGGGGCACCACCATGTCGACGTCATCTTCGGGCGGTAACGACGATTCGGGGTTCCCAAGCCTCCATCGTTTGGTTTCGTGAACGGGGTTAGCATTCGTCCTCGTGGCCGGCGTGGCATCAAAAGGCTGCGTCGAGCCCTGAGAAGGCATTTCAGTGTCCAATGGTGAAGTAGCCTCCATCTGGTCTCCTCGCTTCCTCTTCTTGTTGCTGCAGGGGGTCCTAGACTTCGAAGAAATAGGGACAACAGATGCGGCTTGGTCGCTCGCGGGGCTGCTGGGAACATCCCACATATCTTTCGGCGTCGCATTATTGCTCCTGCCCGGTGTGATGACCTGCGTAAGATCCACGACCACTTTTGTCTTCTCGGCCTTCTTTGCACGGTGGGAGCCCATCTCAGGATCGGGGATGGAGGGGAGCGACGACGACGTCGTCGTCGTTGTCGTCGGGTCTTTTTTTGCCAGTGGCTTCGCAGGAGCTGTAAGGGAACTGGGTTTGTCCGACGTGGATGATCGGTCGTGATTCGATAGTGCCTCGTTAGCAGCCGCGCGCTGTTGTTCCGCGTAAATCGCTTGGAAGAACTTGGGGTCGGTTGAGCCGGTTGCGACACTCGCGGAGTCAGAGGATCGATCTCCACTGGGTATCTTGGGAGTGGGAGGTTTCATCGGACTATCGTCTCCCAGATCAAAGCCGTCATCCGAGTCATCCGAATCAGCTATGACCCGGGGCGGCGCCATTGTCGCGAGGTGGCGAAGGAACCGCGAGGTGGAGTGGTTCGAGGCATGCAAACCTGGATTGGGGGGGGGGCGAATCGATACGTAACGGCACGTATTACTAGGTACCTATTGTAAACAACCATATTTCAGGTGGCTATGACGCGACTCTCGGGATTGATCATTTACGCGCTGTCACATGCATGATCACGTGACGTTTTACCCGAGTCGATCAGGTTGGTCAGGCCCACCCCGTCGTCGGAGCCGGCACAGCCAGTCAGTCGCCGATTGATCGGCTCCGGGTCAAGTGCCGTCCGTGTCATTTGTTTTAACACGACTCTTATTTGGGATGATTGACTTTGAAGCACCTTTACCATCAGTGACAATTCCATCCATCTATCCGAGTTACTCGATCTCTTCTATCCTAGGTCGTTTGGTGTTGACAGACGGGAGTGACCGATCCTGGTTGATGGTCAAGCCCTCTAATCTGCCGATGCTTGGCTCCATGGCCGAACTTCCCAAGGACATCATCGATGAAAGTTGCCAGGCCTCCAAACTTTCAATAACATCTCGGGCATGCTGCTGCACCAAGCCGTCATTGTCTGTGACAGCAACGTATTTGAGGGTCCTTGTGATGTCCTCCCGGCTCTGATCTGTCAATCCAAACCCGAGCCTCCGTCCTGACTGTTTCGCGGCATCCAGCGCCTTGACGAATCCAAGAACAACCAAGATGGCTGCGCGACGAATGATACCCTTCTCAATTTCTCGTTCCAATGCGAGAACATTGATGCAGAGATCCACGGCGATTGATACTAAATCAGGTCCGATACCGGCAATGTTTGTCTCGAGGCCAGCAGAGAAAACGGATAAGGCGGATGCTCGCATGCGGACGTCTTCGCTGCCCCTCTTGCTTTCCCATCCTTCGACGATTTGAGTCAATATTTCATTCTTAGCTTGCTCCTCCTCGGTGAGATCGTCACCGAGATCAGGAACGTCTCCTCCCCAGGCATCTTCTGCCTGCTTCTTCTTCATGTCCTGGAGCCGTTGCTCACGGGCCTGTTTGGCTTCTGTTTTTTGTCGGTGCCCCCGCCTTCCAGCAATTGACAACAACGTCTCGGAGATACGCTTTGCGACATCGCCGGCGAATGTCTCCCCGAAGCGCTCGATCACTTGAACCAAAGCCTCTCCAAATCGCAAGCGTACGTCCGTCGATGATGTCTCCTTCGCATCCAAGTAGTGTTCGAGAAGTTCCTGTGTGGTTGCTTTGGGATGTTTATTGGCCAGTTGTGTGAAGAGCTTTATGACGCGAAGATTGATGAAGTCTTCACCGTCTTGAAGCAGAGACGAAAGGAGAACAAGTGTAGCCTGCACATCCAAAATAGTGCTGTTGGAGGCCACTAGGCCAGAAATCAAGTTGAGACCTTCCGAGCGAATGGGCGGAGGATTGTCTGCCTGCGTAATGTATTCCAAGGCAAGCTTATACGTCTTCCTGTCCTCGATCTGCCTATTGGTCGGCACAAAAGCATCTTCTTCTGCAGGATCGATCGCTTCGCGATATCGGAGTAGGAGCTGAAGATTCTTTGCTGTTGGAGATACATCTGAACGCCCTGCTTTGCTAAGTAACTCCAGCGACGCCTCCAGATTTTGCAAAACCTCAGCTTTGAGGTTGGACCTTTTGAAATTCGGGGCCGTGATGACTAGGTTGAGCAGGCTCAAGGCCACCGCGATGATGTCATCCGGCTGGTCCCGGAGGCCGCTGGGGTCTAGGATTTGACAAGCAAGCTCATAGACCTGCGTAACGCGGCTGACTAGCTTGTCTGGAATACGTTCGAGCATTTTTTGCAATATTGCAATCTCCAAAAGTTGCGTGATTTCGTTGCCAGATTGGTCGTCTTCTGGCCGAAGCAGTATCTCGGTTTTTCCTGCCGAGGTGGTCGACTGGAGCCATCGGCCAAGGAGTTCCAAGAAGAAGGAGGATATCTCCTCTGGCGTGCAGCTAGCTGTCATGAGTCGTATGAGAGCCTCGGAACGAAACTGTATTTCGTTCCAGTCTAATTCCGGCAACTGAGGCCCTTGGCCGAGAGGGATGGCAGATATTTGGAGGCAACCATCGGAAATGGACTGGTACCGCCATCGAGGCGTTGCCATCAACTCCCCTTCGTAAAGTAGGTTCTCGACAACAGCGTGTAGCTTAGATACCGAGACGCTCAATTTAAGAAAGGTGTGCAGCAAAGACCTTGCTGGCTTCGAGTAGCGCTCCTCAGTTTTCTGGTCCCTCCTGCTCTGGCACGATATCGCCCACAACTGAGGAAGGACCGGGTCGAGGATTCTTTTTGTTTGGGCTGGGTAAGGTGTGGAATTGATCAACGAAGACATGCGCTGAAGGGTTGCGAAGAGTTCGTCCGCCGTGGTCAGGACAGCCTTATCACTCAGGTCTACAATGTCGTGTTCCTCTGTGCCATCGCCATCGCGAACTGTAACACCGGTGCCTTTTCGGGAGGGGTTCAGATTGTGCAACAGAGGCTCGACGAAAACGTTCCAGCCGGGTGATCCTAATCTCACATTAGCATGGCGACTAGTACAACCGGGGCAGTGTTGTTACCAGGTGCGCCAAACTGTCTTCTCCCCAGCACCCCAAACATGATTATCTGTGCCGCAGCTGTACTAAGCTCGGCGCCTTCATCCCCATCCAACAACACGATCAACTGGGGCGCAATTTTGGAGAACCAATCTTCGGGCGAAATGGACGCAGGGGGTGAGGTGAGGATGCGAGTAACCACGGCCATGGCCTCCTGAGTGATGTTAGCGCCCCTTTTCTGGGGAGTGGCTGCCTCGGACGCCTTCAAAGTGCTGCTCGGATGCACGGAGAATATGAACTCCATGGTCCCTCGAACACCGTCAGGGCGAAGAGGAATCAAGGTCAAGATCTTCATCAACTCAGGCCGCAGCCATGTCGGTGCAACATTTGGCTTGACCAAAGCATTCAAGACAGGAAGCAAGCTCCAGGATCCGTTCCTAGATTCCTTATTGTCAGAATGTTCTGCGTGCCAACTCGCTAAGTCGCATCTACATACTCGTTGATGAGATGCTGAAACTCTCTCTGAGCGGCTTCTCTTGAGGCAGCGTCGGTCGCAGGACCGAATGCCCTTTTTCCAGCGTCAAGAACATCACCCGCTAGCTTTGACTGGCGGTCTCTTCCAGGCGTATCCGTTTCCATCGCAGCGACGATGTGATGTTGAGCTCATGAAGAACCGAACCAATCTTGATAATTGAATCCTTCAAGATGACGGAGACATACTACGTACCTACCTAGGTAGGTACCTTAGAGTTCGGGTGGGTGCGGAACACAGTGTTAGAAGTGAGTTTGAACACATGGTACGCCACATTGGTCAGCTAAAAGCACGTGCCAACGCGCCCTGCCGCCTGATTGTTCCGTCACGGGCGCCGCAACGCGTCTCCTTCCTTGCTCTTTCCAGCGCGCGGCGCGCGGCGCGCGTCGAGACCAAACTATCTTCCTCACCACACCTTTTTCACTCCTGCAGGTGCTCTCACCAGCACCTCCGCTGAGTGTGCCAGCTTGACGCATCCTCGACCGCCAAAGTCTTCGCTTGATACCCAGCACTTTCAGGAGACCATTTCGAGATACGACGCCGAAGACCAGCTGTGGATGCCCATGTCGCAATCGAAAGGAAGCTCTCTCGCCAACACCGGTTCAACCGCGCACGACACCTCCCCTTCAGTTCTCCGACTCTCGTTTTCCGCAAGGAATGTCTATCGCGGACCTCTCGGCATGGGCTGACAATCCACGATACGTCGCATCCGAGCCTGTATCAGGACCTCGTGCTTGCCGCGGTTGGAGTTATCGCGGTCCATGGTTGTCTATTCCAGACAATGCAGTCCAGCCGAGAGAACGGGTTTCGGAACTTAACCCTAAGCAGCCCTTTGGTTCAAGTTTTGCGTACGCAGTCGTCGAACCTGTCTTTTAAACCCGCCCGGTCAACCGGTGACAAGATCGCCGCTGAAAAGTGGCCAGCCTCACCGGGGGGCCGCGGTGGGTGGACTGGCAGGGAACACATTCCAGTCACCGTTTGGTGCGCGAAAGGGGGTTTCTATGAGTCGTTTGGGTAAGAGCCTCTGGTCTGAGGCCGCTCGTCAGGACCTATCCGCTGGAACTAGTACTCTGGCCGAGAGTAGGTCGCTTGGAGAAGACAGCAGATATGGCTTGCAGGGTCGAGCTGGCAACAAACCTGCTTTCAGGGTTTTCGCCGTGCCTGCTTCTTGGCATCGGCTCCGTGTCGATTGGCGTGGTGGGAAGAGCTCAGCGTTGGCCACAAACAGTCAGTATCGAAGTTTCAGTACGCAATTCGCCTCGGACTCGCCTCGCTAGTCGCACCATGGGTGTTGTGAGGATTCCCGGGCCTACAAACAGAAAGTTATCGATCTGACAACTCCAACCACGCTCAGCTCTCGGTCCTCACCTCCCCAATGCACAACCCCGGACTTGCCCAGCATGCCCAGCAAAGAAGAGTTGCCAGCATCGGATTCTGCAGTCAGTCGGCTCTTCTCCAAGCCACACCACGGCACCTGCCATTGGTGTGACATGTCCGCATGTGATCTGGTCAGGCGCATCAACCTCCACTCGTGGGTTCTGTCCCACGATATAGGAAGACGCCAAATCCTTGTTGTTCTCCTTGGGGATCAACTTCTGCCCGATGGTCTTCCGGAAACGGGGCCAGGATGACAGCGCGGATTTTTATGGATGTCTTTTGTCCGCGCGGAATGCCCTCCTTTGCGAATCGTCGCTGGAGAGGAAACAAAAACCAGTCCAAGGAGGTCGTGCGACACAGACAGAGAGAGCTTCCCCGATTGCTTTGGACTACACGGGCTGGGATTCCCGTCGCCGAACTTGGGAGGGCTGTGTATATGATGGCTGTGGCTCGAGAGCAGAGGCATGCGCGGCGGCCCCGCAAAGCCTCGAGTCGGTGGCTCTGGACGGCTGATCAGGTCCAAAGCGGTACCGGGACCCATCTTGTGTTGGAGTCAAAGTTTTGCGCTTGTCCGGGATCGCCGAGGGCATGAGCTGCTCGCCTCTCCCCGCCGCTCGAGGTTCACGCGCTTGTTGGATCAAAAGGACAGGCCTTGGGAAGGTAGTCCTGGTTGCCGTCTCTCCAGCAATGGCGAGATGGCAACCCCCTGCCGTTGGGGATAAGTCACGCCTGATTCCCGAACATGTTTGATGCAGGTGCTAACTCGTTTTATTTTTAGGACCGGTAAAAACCACAAATTGATTGGTGTTTTTGGAGGAACGAAATGCCAAAGGTACCTCAGACATCTCACACCATGTCCATAGTATCCACAGAACCTCGGCACAGTCGCATGGCACTCAACCGTCAGGCGGCGGAAGCCCCGGTCTAGAACACGGCACAAGATGTTTGTTTTCCAGAATCTGCTTTGGTACCTACTACTCACGGACAATCGCTGAAACTGGCACACTTTGTAAAATAGCGTAGAAGAATTAAGTTGCCGGTACCTGGAGATCCCACCACTTCTTAGAAATGCTCGGGAACAGGGGAGAAGGGGGAGGGGAGGTGGCACGGTGGTACCCAAGGCCCCCTCCCCACTCATTGAATGAAGCTTGACTTGATTTCCCACTGCCGATCTGAAACCCACCAATGCGTGTATCCCTGTCTTAGCTCCCAGCCCCTTGACGTCACTCAATTTGGGTACTTTGGTGAACAGGGTTGCTTGCGGCAACGCAACAGTCAGCAAGCAAACAGGGAGAGAGACAACGCTTTTTTTTTACTTCTCTCTTTCTCCCGCACGTTGAGAGCCCGTCAGGCGCGACTTCTGTAGTCCCGGGTTCCCTTTTGATCAAATCTGGCTTGGTGCCTCGACTGTCGCAAGTTTCACGTCACGTTTGCCGACGACTATTATCGAAATCGATCGTCCTCTGTCTTGCTGGTATTCTCGTTTTCGACTTCGCCGAGGAAAGACTTCAACTCGACTCGCCATGGCTTTACTCCGCGGCTCCCTACTGCCACTGGCACTTCTGCAGGCCGCTGTTCTGGCTGCTCCAGCCGACCCTGCCCACCCCCTGATCACGCCTGCGCCTACGCGCGTGAAGCGAACCCCAGATATCACTGATGACATCGGCAGCTATGTCCACAGCGTCATTGGAGGGCTCGGCAGCGGCGTATCCTCCTTCGTCGCATCCGGTATCCCCCAATACTTTCAGGGCTTCCCGACCGGCACACAGGTACTTAGTTCTCTGGGTATCAACGACGGCGACCTTGCTGCACAACCCACTCAGGTCTTGAACATTCCGTGAGTGTTGAAATGATGACCCGCCATGTCCAATGGCTCTTCTGACCTGCGCTGCACAGGGCTTACGGCAACTGGACCGACGACGGCTGGAACGTCCGCGTTCACGGTAACGTTTTCAAGCAGCCCAACATTAGCCAGTCCAAGGTCGACGACTTGGCCAATGTCTTCCTCATCGACGTCGACGTTGCAGACCTGCCAGCCGACCAACAAGCCCAGGCACGCAATGTGACTAAATCCATCTTTGTCGTCCAACAAGGCGAGCAGAATGTTACCATGAACTTTGTCAACGATGTTTCGGTACGGCCTGGTGCGAGCGGAGGAGCCATCAATGCGCGTGGTGGAGCCCAGACAATCAACATGCCCTACTTGACCACAGATCAGGGCGACTTCGACGCATTTGTCAAGCTGCGAAACACAACGGGGTCAGGCGGCGGGCACTTGCTGCCTGGAAACGCTACGGAATCGATCCAAACCCTCAACATGTACACGAACGGCACTAAGACGGGCAACGCGACTGCATACCTCGTGCCTCCACAAGGCCTGACGATCTTGTCCGACATCGATGACATCCTGCGTGTGACCAAAATCTACATACCCAAGGAAGGTCTTCTCAACTCCTTCGCTCGTCCGTTCACGCCCTGGATGAACATGCCCGAGATTTACGCCAACTGGTCTGCATCCATCCCGGACTTCCACTTCCACTACTTGACCACCACGCCTGAACAAGTTACCCGGAATTACATGGAGTTCATCTACAAGACATACCCCCTGGGCAGCTTCGACACGCGCCCGCTCAACTTTTCTGATGTCCAGGCGACGCTTTCAATCCGAAGGTTCCTGCTCGACAAGATTTTCCAGACCTTCCCTCAGCGCAAGTTCATCCTAGTGGCTGATACCACCAACTCGGACGTCATGAAGGCGTACCCTGCGATGTACAAAGACTATCCAGGCCAAGTACAGTGTATTCTGCTGCGCAACACCAGTGCTACCGACTCGGGCAACAAGTTCCCCTACAATACAGAGGGGTTCAAGGATATCCCCCAAAACAACTACATGTTCTTCACGGTACCGGACGACCTGACCAACCTGGACATTGCCGGCGGGCAATGTTACAACGCTACCATCCCGCAGAATGTCACTTTTAAGACGCAGGGGTTGCCATTTGGGTGGGGCAGTGCAGCCGGGTCACTTTCGCCGCCCGCGACATGGGCAATGGCCGTTGGGCTGTTTGCCATGGGAATGGTGGCTTCGCTTTAATGCGGACAGGACTTTACGTGATGTGCCATGGACTTGGCGATAGCAGCAATTGTTTTGTTTTCACGATCATGGAAGTAGCCTCACCCGCACACAATTTTCCTTTGCCACAAGGCAGACACGGTACGGAGGAATTATTCCGGCATGAGCTCTCTTCAGTGCAGGGTACGTTTACAGTGTAGGGTACGTTACGATGTGGCCACGGCCAAAATATTATCGAGCTTATTTACCCTTGATGAGTTGTAACCACATGCATGGCCGTGTCGGTACGGTGACTGCATGCACCTCTCCTTGATCTCGGTTTCGATGCTGACTGGGGATTGGTTTGCACTGCCAAGTTTGGAGGATTTATTTGGGGACCGGGCAAGACCGGGGTAGGTACTCTGTGTAATGTGTAAAACACAATTTCGGCCCGATCAAAACCAACTCGGAGGCCGGGAAGCGAGCGGGGTCGTACTTTTGCACCCTTTCCGAGCGCCAGCGCTGCCGCCGGCGCCACGACGTCAGACTGCAGATATTAGCGGCCTTATCTGAGTTAGCCACGAGGGGTACGATCGGCCTGAAGAGGGATGGCATTAGCCACGTATCCTGGTGGAGGAAGGGGCGGCTCTTCAACTACCAAACGACGCAGTTTTCTTTATTTATTTATTTCCTTTTCTTTCCATAAGCACAGGCATTCGGAAGGGGTTGGTCCGTTGGCTGGGTACCAACATACGATGTATGCATCGGCCGGATAGATCCCCGCCGGCATCGTTTCTATTCCAGCGGTCGGACGAACTGTTGCGCATGGGAAGGAAGCTCTGATGTGGCGACATCCGTGGTACGAGCCAATCGAGAATAAGAATGAGCGAATGAACACCGAGAGACCGTAAGACCAGGACTTGCGGACCCGGGATCCGGTTCCCAACACGGCCGTTTGTGGGTCCCAGTCTCATACCGCCACTGTGCACCATTACCTAGGTACCTACCTAGGTAGGTACCCTGAGGCTTCCACATACCGTATCTACTCAACAAGACGGGTTATGAGCTAAGCCCGAGGCAGCATAGTTGCCGTCTACTGCTAGGCCTGTTATAGAAGGCGGTCATCCAGCCTGCCAATCGCCAGCATTCGATCCTTGATTCTGCCAGCATGCTAACCCTATCCGAACGGACAGCTAAACCTCCCTAGGCTTAGCTCAGAACCCGTCTTGTTGAGTACATACGGTAGGTTGCCCCCGGTCCACCACGTGGTCCCCTCGGCCCTGGGACAAAAATTTCGCGAAGCAAAGCATCAGTCTGGCACAGGCACAGTACTTTCATCGACCGCCAGTTGGCCACGTACCTTAGTGACCGTAAGAGCAATATCCCCTCTTCCGCTTCCAAAGCGACCCCAAACCAAAGAGTTGATTTCATCGGCGATTTGAATCCCTGCCAAAGATTGAAATCCCTGCAGGACGCCTCCTCCCTCCCGGCCCTTGGTCGTAGACTCGTAGATAATCCTCGCTTGTTTGGCCTCTTCTAGTGCCGAAGCGATGGACGCCCCCTTCGGAAAGATGGACAGCACTAAGGGAAGCTACTGTCTGCGAAAAACACGAGCGTCTACTGGGACGTCGCGTGCCAAAACCTATCCACCCGCGATATCTCTCGGGCTGTCATAGCCGGCATGCTTCTGTGGTAGGTACGGGCCGAATTGTGTGGGCTGTTGACACGTCCGATTCACTGGGTACCGTGTCCTCTCAAACAACTGGGCTTTGGTAGCGCGGCGCTAGTGCTTAAGCAGGCCTGGCTGCCGCCCTACACTAGGCCTGTTATCGAAGGCGGTCAGCCAGCTCTCCAGCCTTTTCCTCCATCACGATTCTCCCCCTACCTACCTGCCTACCTAGCACCTAGGTATCAGTACTGTAAGTCTGTAACGGAGACTTCACGCTTGTTTCTGCCACCACACTAACCATGATCCAGCTGCTGCTAGCCAGCTTAGGCACTGGCGCCCCGCTACTAAAGTCCAGTTTGTCGAGAAGATACGGTACCTTGGCTGGTTCGGTATCCGTATCGAACGTGGCAAGACCCTACAAGATGTCAAAATCGAGATCGAAACGCTCAAACTCGAGAGGCACGGCGGTTCGAGGCACGTACCGCTTGAATAACGGACCTGGAGTTACGCCACTATGAAATTCCTATTGGTTGTTAATCGACCGTGGCCATATGATGTTGTATTAGGCTGCATCTCAGGGACGACTAATCATTCATTGTATGCAGCCCTTTCGCCCTTATTCTCGTTCATTTTGCAGCATGGTCTCGACCTCGCCTTCCTCGGTGCAAGTGTTCGCCACGTCTATTGCCTGCGCGGCGCGGGGATGTCCGCTACAGCAATGCCGTGTGACCGTTGTTGGCGACAGCCTGGTTCGGCCATACGGCACGTAGGTAGGCCCCTTGACCACAAAGCTTTGTTTTCCCTGAGTGGCATATGAAGGAGCAAAACCTCCGAAGACCAGATTGCTTGCCATGTCTCAGCCCGTCTCACTTCGTCGTAAGGTACGGGGTAGCTCGGGTCACCCATCGCCACATGCACCTTGGGCAAGTCGAAGTCCGATATCTTTAGTATCAGCCCGCCCGAAGAGTAACATACAGTTACAATAATACTCCATGCAGATGGTCGTTCGGAAAATGTCGCATCTGAGTAGGCACCTAGGTACCTCGGTACACAGGTAGGAGGCAAAAAGCGCCGTGAACTCCACGGGAACACCTTTCTTACCTTGCAGGACAGGTCAGGCTGTCGTCGCTTATGGCTCCATGGATCCTTCCTGAGAGGCTGAGAGTCTTGATATGCGGTACGTAGTAAGTACGCTGATGCATACGGTAGCGACGTCTTCCGATATGGCCTGAGGCCCAGGGTCGCATACGGCAGGCGACTTGCTTTTCCAGGACATCCCTGCCTTACATACATTCCCTTGCCTTCGGCCTTCTTTCCATCGCCAACATCTCCGACATCAACCCCTTTAGTACCGGCCAACGACGGCGCAGACCATCTTCGACTCCGACACGCCACCTATCACCGTCATACGCGGCCGTTCTAGTCGAGATGGGCATCTGTTGGACGACACCGCTTTCTTCGTCTTGGGGGCGCTACCTTGTCTCTCCCTACTACATCCCGTTCTTTTTTCTCTCTCTACTGCTCTCCAACATAAGTAGCAACTCGAACAGCAGTTGAGTGGCCTGTCACACCCCCTCGAGTTGTCGGCCACACCAACGACCGAGACGCCGGCCGCCGCGCCTACCCCGGGCTATCAGGGTACCCTGTAATCGTAACCCGACAGGCACATGTGAGAGGCGGGCTCGGATGTTGGTGAAGGCGAGGGTGCAATCGCTTAGAGGAGATGACATGGCTGTCTTGAAACCCTAGACCACCGATTGTGTGGTCTCAAAGGACCGTGTGTGGCCAGGGCATCCTCGCTTACTCGATGCGCACATCTATCCATCTTCCGGCCACGAGGTATCCTCTGGGGTCCTTCGTGGCAGATCCTTGATGAGCTAACTTCCACCAGCTAGGCACTCGGCGGTACAGACCTGTCAGAGCCAGCGCCAGCGCCATCAGCATGCAGGACTATGTTTGGCGCCTAGTAACCGCTCCCTATTATACACTCTTGGTTGACGGCCTTCACGCTCTTGTCAGGCAGACGTTGTCGTCACGCGCTCGGACCCCTTTCTCGATTTGCTCGTCCGAGAACAGGTTGATGCTTACTGATACACACCCCTTGCCCTGACGAAGTGGTTGCTGTTATCATCTCGCCTTCTTCGATCAGCTTTCTATGCTATCCACACGCCCATTCGCCCGCTGAGCCTTTTGTCCACCCGACCAGCCGCATGCACGCCGCCGACAACCCACCGGATCTGCGCTGACAACAACCCCGTCGATCTCCGACTTGTTGGACGACACCCGATTCCATACCCCCGTTGAACCACGCGTTTAGTATCCGCGTCACTCCTGGTCAACTCGACTGCAATGCCCACTCGTCGAAGCAATCAGCCACTTTCATTCTACGATCTCTTACTAGCATTCAGATGATGATCGTGGCGCCATTATGTAAGCCCACGCACCTCCCTGTTTACATTTACCTGGCCGGACGGTGGCGAGTCTCTGTCTTGCTGTTTGGCGTTGCTCCGGGGCCGGGCAAACGTACGCCTAGAAACACCTCTTGCGTACTCCGTTGGCTCTCCTCTTCTATACGTGGAATCCGCGAGTGTTGCCCTCCAGGCTCGGGGGGGGGGGTTCCGATGCTATCAAGGACAACCTGAGGCGCCACAAGATGTCGCTCATCTTGCCTCTGACAGCGTTGTGTCTCATGGCTGGGCATATGGCCGGCCAGACATGCACGTACGCAGCGCTTTTCACATGATTGAGAGACGGAGGAGCGAAGGAGATTTGTGCGTCTTTTGCTATCGATCAACATCTATTATGCCACCTTAGAGGAGGTTGTGTACAGGCTGAACCAAGCCCTGCCGGTCCAATCCTTCACTGCGCAATCCGTCTGCTCATTCCTTGAGCGCCGAGGCAGGCTGGACACCTATCCTTTGCGCGTGTTAGTCTTCTTTACTCTCGATTTCGGCGGGCGGGTGCATGCCCCCTCGCAGCACTCTCCGGGGTAGATTGTCGCGGCGTCGAAGCAGACACGACTTGCCTTTAAACCCTTTGTTCGCCAGTAAGACCTCGAAGTCTATCGGTTGTACTACACTCTTCGTTAACCTCGATCTGCGCACATGTCGACGTCTGGCTTAACGTACCACAACACAGTCTTCACAACGAGCATTATGAACGTTAACCCAACCGGGGCAGTCAACGCCGTGCTTGTATCTGTTGACGCAGGGGTATCGATCCATGGTGATGATGAGGGTAATGATTGAGAGAGAGAGAAGATGAAGTGGTCCGGCGAGCTGCGGCTGTTGGCCAAAAAATTTCGTCGAAGAGGCTTGAGGCCTAAGGAATCGTTGGTTGGAATTTGGTGACTGTGTTGCGAAGAAGTCGAAGCACGATCAAGATCGAGTTGCACATGGCCGTCTTTATACTTTAATCCTGGGCCTTGGCCGCTCTGCTGGCCGTAATCAGAGGCAAGACATGCACCTTGGGTTACCTACGCTGTGCATGGTTGTGGGATCACCGTCTTGACCACCACGAAATGGTTGCAAGATTGCATGCTGACTGCACGCACGAAGTTGCTAATTACGGCAGATAGCTTAAAAGGCGAGATGGTCTTTCCACCATCAACCGTCACCATATTACCCACTTGAACACTATGCAGCTGCACGAAGCATACCTTGGACCGTGGCCCAGGGGTCTGGTGCAGACAACAGACCATTGTGGATTGGTCCTTTGAGGCAAGGTGGCTTGCATCAACAGAAACGAGAAAATGAAATCTGACACCAGGGTTGTAACCATAGCAAGGCAAATTCCCTTACCCGGCTTTCCCGGTGAAGGGTAGTTCTAGTGTACCTTACTGTACTACACACCCTCGTCCTCCCCGGCGACTTGCTAGCCCTTGGAGTGGATACATACGCCACGTACGGTTACAGCACAGCTGGTTTTGGAAGACACCTGGAAGATGGATTTCGCTGTTTTCGACCGGCTGCATAGTGCCGTGCTGAGCTGACCTCTACAGATGGTGCAGCCCAACGCCGAGGCGCAATCGGGGCGCCTGTGAGGCTCAAAGAGCGCAGTGTGTACATGGCGATCTGCAGGAGCCCGCGTCCTGACAAGCGGGGGAATGCCGGATGAGAAACCGTTAGAATGTACCTATCCGTATGCATATGTACTCTGTACGGATACCAACGAAGCCTCAGGGTTTTGGGGGTGCTGTACGGAGTACGGATATGAACAGTCAAGACAGGCCTTGGCTCGACCAACCGAGACGGATGAACTGGAGAAGAAGCAGACAAAGATACTCTTCCACCCCGTCCCCCGAGCAACCGCCAGCCAAGTGTTTTTTTCTTCTCTTCTTCTTTTCTTCTTTTCTTTCGCAATGCGATATGACGCATTGCCGAAGCGGCGGTGGAGGGGGGGCACCGGCGACTTGGTGTACATTGAAAGTACATTTTCCATTTTCCATGGCACCACAAATCCTGCATGCTGGCCTTTGCAGCCTCGCTGACCTCTCAGGGTTTCTCGACTAATGCAACATCTTCCCAAAGAAGGTGAAGCCTCGAGGATCTTTTGCAGGAGGACCACGCGCCATGTTGGATTGCACAAGGCGGCTTCGAAGACACCCTCTGCCCCCACTTCACGTATGTATGTAATATGTAATCTTGAACGACGCAATCAACTCGTCGTGGATCACACACAACTCAACTCGAGAAGAACAAACGACGAAATAACTTCTTTGACTATATTCAGCGCCGTCATTCATCTCCAAACCGACGACGCCAATATCATCCAGCACCCAAAGCCATAGTGGCCTAGGGACTTTCGACCGCACTCCAGACTGCCATGGGGACCACAGGCCGCATCGACTAGACCAACTTCTCTGATGAGACGACGTCCATTTGGGAGGTTCAACTTCACCTCTTTTCTCGACAAAGGCAGCTACGAATAACACTCCCAGGCTTCTCTGGGTCGGTCTGCATTATCGTCTGCACTCGACACGACTTAGACAGGATCCTGGCGAAGAATGACGACGCAAGAGCATGATCATCGAGTGACCAACAGCGATTGGCGGGTTGCTGATGGGGAAAGGCTGTTACATCAATGCCCAAACATGTTTTGGTTCCGTGTTTACCTGACGGGTAACTCCAAGAGGTCTGATGAGATGGCTCTCACCCGGAACACGAAAAACAGAGTAATCCGCTCTAGCCCGGATTGCCTTCAGCATCGAAGTAGTTCGGCAACACACCCCTCCCCCCTCGCCTCTGTACGGCATCGCATGCTCACTTACACGTGCTTACGACGGGAGCCAGAAGCACCAGTGTGTGTAAGCTGATCCTGTCCTGCGTCCGCTTCGGCCAACCCGGTATCTCGAGCATTTACATGCGCAGAGAAAGCATTGAGGTCAGGACAGAGCAATGCCCCGTCCTATGAGGTCAGAATGCGATATCTTCCTCCCCTGGGAAAGAGAGGCTACGACCTACGACACATGGCATCATTTGGATATGGCGCACAGCCAGCACCTTGGCCAGCATGTAATCAGGTCGACTTTCGGGTCTGTCGATGAAAAGAAGCGAGAGCGGCAGTTCTGCCGTATGTATCATGTCAATCTCGCTAAGAGAAGCGTGGCATGAGCGGGCGCGACAATCCACCATCCAGTTGCACTCAACATTACGCCAACCCCTCCTTATTGCGGTCAGGATGCTTGAGGTCTCTTGCGTCTGCGCAGCGGGCCATTTTGGCCCATGTAACCTTGCCGGCAGCTCTGATAAACTTCGGGCTGGCGCGTTCTCGATCTGTTTGAAGCGGGGCTTCGTATCTACACTACACTACGTACGTACGTAGTACCACTTACGCACAAGCGCAGTCCTCTACACACGGCAATACCCTTGTCGAACAAGGTCGCGGACCGGGTGGATTCGCAGCACAACCTGTGGTTCTGTCGGGTCCCGTCTCCGGGATTTGTTCGACGAGAGCCTCCACCTTGGCTGAGATGTGTTCACGACACAGACACACATCGTTCGTGAATCCCCGAGTCGTCCGGTGTTTCAACATGAGCGGACTTGGGACCCGACAGGTGCACCAGGTGCAGCTGAGACGGAGAGACGAGGGGGTCGTAAAGTCAACAGACACAATACGAGTGTCTATCACTCGGTGAGGGGAATACGAACGGCACCAATGTGTGTGTGCGCGCGCGCGTGTATGTGTTTCTGCTCTCCGGAATCTCGAGCTCTCTGGCCACCGAAACTCTGTGTTGTCCACAACCGGAAACATGTCCGTCCTGCGGTCCAGCGTTGTCTAGGAAAGGTAAGCAGGGATCTTTACGTCTGATCACCCCGCGAGAATGCCTTCTTTCCCTTCCATCAGCAGCATCGTTACGTGCCAGTGGACGAGAAAAGGTGTAGGGCCAGACCCAGACCCCCAAGGGGCCTTCCGTGAACCTCTGAAGAGTCATCTTGGTTGTACGTACATCTATCACCGAACGCCTCACAGAACTCGGGCGAAGAACAGCATTTGTCACATTGCCGTTATCAAAGTACCGTAGACCATGAATCCGTTATGAGGGATTGCAAGCATGACCAAGCAGTGATCGCCGTTGATGCGGCCATTTTTCATTGGATCTCGAGCCCAGAGACCCGAAACAACGGTGAATGGCGTCAAGGACGACCACGATTCTGATATGGGATCCAACCTATCAGAAGGCACTCGGACATAGCCCCGGGCGAATCAGCTTGAGCTTCGAAAGAGGCAATAAAACACGCAGGAGACAACAGACTAGAATCTGTGTCGACCACCGGATGGGGATTCATTTCCACAGTCCAAGTACCTAGGTAGGATGCAGCGGCCGCTAAGGTGGAAAGTTCGTGGTCCCATCAGGCGCATGGCTGCACCATAGGGCATAGCCCCCGGATACCAGGGTCACCGACCGACAAGCCTTCTGTGCCGTCTCTGTTCTTGGTCCCTTGTCCATGTTCCGTTCCTCTACACTATCTTGAGCCAGGCAAGTACGGTACAGAGTACGTGATTGGGCTGTCCAAGATCCCGGCATTGTCAGGTTCTCCGTCGGTGAAAAAGGTATGTCACTTCGGTATGTCTCCAGTCGGTGGTTCTGGTCCAACTAATTAACCGTTCGGATCCGGAAGGGCGATATTGCTGCACTGAGTCCTCCTGGTTGAGGAGACTTCAAGGCCAGAGTGGAGTTGGGGGAAACGCGGGAGAACAGAACGACTCTGGACTATCCAAGATGTGGTGGCACTGTTCTCAATGTTGCAGTCCATCCATCTCCGAAGAGGAAAGGATCCTTCTCTCCCACTTGCTGGCTGGCGTCTGAGTGTCATCCTACTCTGGCTCGGTTCCGGCGCCTCTGCAGTCTTTGGAAGCAAGCCCAACAACCACATGACGGACACTCTCAGACACGTACATCGAGTGAGAGCGAAAACAGCATGGATATCATGGCGTGGACATCTCGTCGCCTGCCTGCAGGAGTCGTTCAGCCGAGCAAGGGGAGGGAGGAAAACCGATCCAACAATGAAGCGAACGATGGAGGCGACGAGATGGTGTGTCTGCCCAGCATCGAAGCGTGCTTCCTTGATCCCTGTCAAACCCGGCCGGTGGATGTGATCCCACCGGTCCGCTGCAAGTGTGGCTCAACCTGGCGCTCGGCATGGAGCTTGCTGCCCTACTCCGGCATGGCTCATGTGGCACCCACGCCGGCATGTTGGCTGGTTCTCCGGGGGCAAGACATCAACAAGTGGCCCACAGACTTATCATCTGTCGTCCGAAGGTTATCGAGATGAAGGTTCGCGAGATGACATTGGCGATATGTCGCGCGAGGACGGACTTTGGGGGGGGGGGGGGCTCTAGCATCATGTCCGCAGTATCCGTAACCAACATCCCTTTTTTACCAGCAAAAAGGCCAAGAGTTAGGAGAGCAAGCACTATGGGCTGCGTCAAGACGATCAAGCCTGCTAATTAGTTCCCGCCTGGCCCATTTTCTTATGGCAAAGCTGGGCATACATACGGAGTACGGAGTACAAACCGGCTATATCCTCAGCCGTTGGCGGAGTGGTGGACCGACATATCCCGCGCCCTGTTCTAGACCGGTGCCCCCCCCTTCTTGTCCTGCCTGCCGGTCGACACTTTGGACGAGTTCTTAACATCTCACAGCCACCAAGGGGCAACGGCCGTACAAATCCGATTCGCCGAACTCGTCTGAAAAGACATGTGTGTGCCAGTGCGCCAGACGGGATTCGGAATGAGTTGCTGGTGCAGCGGACGAGCTTGACAGTGGACGGACGAGACTGAGAAGGGGGGGGGGGACAAACCGCCGGGGACAACAAGCACACGAATAGCCATGGGTGAATTGGGTCCTCCGTCGAAATGTGAGGAGGTCCGCCTCTCTTCGGCAGCACAAGGGTAAGTAGGGGCAGGGCCCTCTACTATGTATCCGTAGCACTACCGTACATTTGTCCCATACCGAGACAAAAAGAAAACGTCGTCGGGGTCTGGGGACGATCTATCCAATTTCCGGTCGAGACGCATACGTGCCGTACCGTACGTGTACTCCGTACTCACAGCTTGCGGTATCGGAATCTCGCCGTCGTCGTCGTCGACGTCGACTCACCAAGTCGAGGTTTCGGATGTTTGGAGGTTACACGCGGAAAGCAACGCGGCACCAAGGCCCGGACGCGCTTCGCCGGAAGTCTTGAATCTCGGCTCAATCGTTGCCAGCCAGCCTCTGGGCTGGAACATGATTTGTCTCCCGCCAGTTTGGTTGACCACCCACCCTTCTCCGGCCGGCGAGTCATTAACCGCGGCCCCCCCCCCCCCCCCCCCCCCCCCC
>PJEX01000164.1:7454-37506 GCA_005350895.1 Colletotrichum tanaceti
CCCCCCCCCCCTGCCCCCGTTGACTTGAAGCAACTGAAGAGACCCAGCCATCACCGTAGCGTTCCTGTGGTAATTTTCTAAGCTTTATTCGCGCGGATGGGGACCCGAGATCTGCTGCGGCCTGGGCCGTCTGTTCCTCGGTGCCCTAGCTGTGTTAGGTATTGTGGCGCGACATACGAACTGAGCCGCACATTGCAAAAAATGCGATAGAGTCTGCGAGAATGACATGGATTTGTTTGGTGTTGTCAGACTATCTTTCTTAGGCCCTCCCCATGCCGGTTCAACATGGCTAAAACGGCCTTGTCGAGCCATTCGCGTTCCGCGGCTCTCTGCAAGGGCAATCTCTCGCATACTTCCATCAAGGCCTTGAACGCAATTTCTATGCCCGACATGCTTTCCATTACCGGCTCCAGTATGATGGACGCGTCTCTACCTTGCCATTCGCGATCTCGAACCTTATCCACTAGCTCGGCTCTGGGTGGCAGCGCACAGCCCAGATCGATCTGCATGGGATCAATGATGAGTTCGCATCCGAATTGCTGGAAGAACTGGTCTAGCTTGCTGAGGTCAGTTCGCAACGGTATCGGCATGAGTGTCGCGTCTTCCCACCCCATGATAGCGACCAACTCGCCGTCCTCGCCAACGAGGATGTTGTCGGGACGCGGATCTGGGTGAGATATCGTCACGGGCCAGCCGTTCATCCGGCCGCCTTCTAGTGGCAGACGCCACTTGACCTTGGGCAACGTCTCGAGACGCTGTACCATCCTTTCGAGTACAATATCAAGACTGGCAAGACGGCTCCGCATCGCCTTGTCGTGGATTTCCTCCCTCCAAACGGATATGTAGTCGTCAAGGTAGCTCCTGATTGACGGGTACGGTCCGTGAAAGGGCTTACGCCACAGTCTGTCAGCGCTGTAAAAGTGAGGAGACACGATGGGACCGGTGTAGAACCTCTTCGTTTCCCAGTCGATGCGTAGGCTGCCGATCCGGGCGTCGTCCTTGGGAACGCCCGAAGCGGTGATCTTGATTTTTGCCATGAAGTCACGGAGCCCCCTGCCAATGCTCAGGTGGTCCCTATCGCTCTGCGGCGGCGTGTCTTTGGGGAATCCGAATCCCTCGAGCCCCGTGTCCGTTGACCCCTGGAGCGTGTACTCCTGGAAGGAGAACCCAAAGACGGGCTCCATTATCATCCACTCGAGGCCTAGCGGGCTCCGCGGGTATGAGTCGAACAACAGCATGCGGGGGATCAGCTTGGGGGACACCGTCGCCGCCCACACCATGGTCGCGACCTCGCTCTCAAGCTTGTCGTGCGGGCACACGGGCAGGCTGTACTTGAGCACGACCTTCTGCGGCAGCCTCCCGCGCTTGGAGTTGGGCATGAACTCGACGAGGAAGAAATAGTTTGTGCGGCCGCGGCCCATGAGCGACACGTACTCGACGTCCGGAAAGGGGTAGAGACGGAAGGCGGCGTACCAAAGCAGCATGTCGCGGACGTCGGACTCGGTGGGGACGCTGCCGCCTTTCCAGTCGGCGGCATACTCGCCGCTGCGCAGCCGAGTCCAGAGGACGTACTTCTCGCGCGAGGCCATGTAGCTCTGGGTCGAGAGAGGCGTTTGGTCGGGGATCGTCGGAGTTGGCGTCAGTGGGTTCGGAGGCGGGATGCGGTCGGGGAGATCGGGAACGGTCTTGGAGAGGGAGGCCAGGGCTGTGTTGACGTGGCGGGAGATGCGGGAGGCGAGAGGCCGTTGGGGGAACCCCTTGAGGCCTGCTGGGTTGGTCTTCTTGCGGCTGATCCGGAGGTTGTCAGGGCCCATCTTGATTCTTGAACGCGACAGAGATTTGAGGCGAATGGGCGGTGGAATTATTACTTCTGAGCAGGAGACCACTGTGACCCCTTTGGTATACTTTGAGTTGGTCGTATCTAGGAACAGATGGGGTTGGAATGATAGGGTGAATGGAATCAATCTTGTGTTGTATATTGTCGTTGTTTGGTGGTGAATGTGTGGTTGAAGCTTTACGTGATACTGATGCTGGTCGCACTTTGCTTTTAGGTTATGGATTCTGATATTTAATATCAACCCCTTTAGAGGCAAGAACGAACGACCTTGAACATGAGGTTGGCTGGCTGGAAAAATTCTCTTTGTTGTTTGTCAGGTTCTGGACAGAAGCCTGTGATGAAGGAAAAGAAGGAGATTGTGCGCAGCACATAACAAGGGCTGTTAAAGAGTAATTACTGCTTGAACACACCGACCGGACAAAGGTGGCAGGTTGTCGCTCCGCCGCGTTCTTTCCCTAGAGCATGGGTGATTGTTCGGGTCGCACTCTTGTTTTGTCCTTGTGGATGATGTATTATTACTGTGGCGGAGGGGTTGTGGAAAGTGGCAGAAGTTACTCCTAGGGTTGACCAGTGTTGGAGAGGATTCTGGTTGGCGCTTCACAGCTCTCGGTCTTCGAGAATGCCTCACAGGTCGAGGAAGCCTAAAAACTGCTTCATAGAAATCAGTAGATGATGAAGAATCGGAAATGGTGGCGAGAAAAGGATATGGTAAGGAAACCCAAAGGCTGAATAAACGTAATTGTGTCAGATGAAAATGCAATGCCGTATTTTTGTACTGCTTCTGTCACAACACCAGTGACATTCTTACATCACACATATTTGATAAAAGACTTTGGTTCTGTTCCATCTACCATGTACCGCATATCCCTACAACATCACAATCTCACAAGTCAGGTCTCTCTGGGGGCAGCGGAAAGAACCTAGGGACCTCAGGCCTGCGACCACCCGACTTGGTGAGGAATCTGGTACAGAGCCCCTCTCCAAAGACTCTGCGCCTCAAATATAGACCCTGTCCAGCTCGTCTTCGAACCTCTCATAAGTGGCCGCCGTGTCGAGCCAGTGATGGTTCGTTGCGTTCGGGTCAAGCACTTAGACGTTGCAGCCGCTGCAGCCGCCCTCGCCGCCGCCGTGTAAGGTAACGGTGCTGTATCCATATTCGTCCCCGTACCGGAAATACTCGCCGAGCCCGCCGACGGCATACAGCATCGCGACGGGGCCGAAAGACCACCGCGGCTGGTAGTACGTGTACAGGATGTAATTACGCGGCCCGCACCGGGTCGGTCTTGGGCTCGTCGGGCTCGGCCATGAGGGGCCCACCCGAGAGCACCGAGGCTCCGAGGTTGTAACCGGCGTAGACGATCGGGGTGTTCCAGCTGTGAACCACGTGGGCCGTCGCCTACGGGCCGTCGCACCACAAGTTGAACTCGTGGCCTTCGGGGTAATAGTCGCCGCCCATGACCAAGAGTTCCCTCCCCTAGGCCCTGACCAGCTCAGACCCGGCGAGACGAGAGCGCGAGTCGGCCGTCGAATTGAGGAGACCTGGGAGGTTGTGCAAGAAGCCGATGGAGGCGAACGTCACCGAGCCGTCGTCCGCGCCGGCGAGCAGTTTGCGGTACAGTTTCACGGGGGTCCCACGCCTCTTCGGCCAAGTTCGGCGTCGGACACGCTTCCTCGGCGAGTGGGTCGGGACCTTGCTCGCAAACTCCACAGGGACTTAGCTGTAGCTTGTAGTAGGTAGGTAGCTAAGGATAGCTAAGGCAGCTAGGACTAAGTATAAGTAGCGCAAATTGATGTCGACTCTAAGCAGATTGGCTTCTAGTAACATTGCAGCAAGTAGAAGCGTAGCAGTATCAGTCACTAGTAATTATTGATATAGAGTCTAATTGCTTCTAGAGCTAAAAGCTAGGGAGTAACATGCTGTAGGACCTTTCTTACTTGTATCAATTACCAAACAGGTCTGGGTTGACGATATGGTTCTCGGAGGCCAAGGCGGCAGTCAAGAGGCAAGCTGTTGCCGGTAGCAGTCTCGCCGTGCCCAGCATGGCAAGAGGAATATTCGACATTTTCCGTCAAAAGTCAAGTGGAATTCGGTTCATTACCCGGGCAGCGATGTCAAGCGAATAGCGACTGTGGGTGTTTGACAGCCGACGCTGACAGTTACCGTGGAGGGGATGGAAGGGAGGGAAGAATGAATTATGAAGCCGTGTACCAGCTGAAAACAGTGTATTTCCCAGCGGGCAACATACGCTTAAGGTATCCCGTTCGTCGTTTTATGGTTCTTTTATCCTTCCATGATATCGTCATCTGATATGTCTATGATATCCTCATCTGACATTTCCTCATCTGAGATTATCTCATAGGTTTCCTCATCTGGCATTTCCTCATCTGGCATTTCCTCATCTGGCATGTCCATGCTTGCTAGACGGAGCAGGGTCGCCCTAGCTTCTACTGCAAAGAAACCATAAGTCTGAGCGTTATTTAGTTTTTTCACGTCCGTTAGCCCATAGAGGCATCTACATATCACGATGTGTTAGTCTAGGCATCAAAGGTTCAATCCATCGCTGGTTAAAGCAGGGAATTGAACTTACTTATGCGCACCGTAGGCATAATCAACACTAGAAATACCGTTTGCCCAATTTTTGAAACCGTCAACCACCCCAGGTATGCGCGTTACCTCGCGCAGCAGAGCGAATCCGGCAGTAGGAACCCATGTTCGATTTTGTGACCACTTTGTTTGAGCCTCCATCTCTATTTTGTCTGTTGCAAAGTTCTTTGTGAAATAGGAAGGACAAACAACTATAGTATTAGTTGATTCGTGAGCAGCCACATTAATATTTTCATCTTGACATTGTTCAAATTGACGATTGTTGTCGCAGCCGATGACCAGAATGCCGGCTAAATCCTTTAGTGATTCAATAAATATTGTGCTTTGAGAGCCTGTTTGGCGAATTGCGACGTAGATGTCATCTCTTATATCTGCAGCTTTATCCCTATTACTGGCTTTAAATTGAAAAGGTTTAATTAGCTGAGGACTACGCACGTCCTGATACTTTGAAAGAGAGGAACAGAAGTACAGCAAAGTATTATTAAACAGGCCAACTTACCTCCAAACCATCCAGTAAATTCTTTTGTCATTATAGAGTTTGGGTAAGTAAGAAAAACGCGAGCATGTTCAGCAAGTTCCTGCATCCAAAAGAGAGACCGCTCAACCATATCAACTTGGATTGCATTGCACCAGTAGGGGCTACTCTTGCCAGATATGCCACCAATAATGGCAGTTCGATTTTTGACCGATTGGACTGAACTAATAGCGTAAAGCAGCCATAATATATACCAGTGCATTTCTGGGTGTGATGTGAAGTAGTATCAAAGTGCCGGAATGAAATTGAACCTAGGTAGGAAAGAAGAGATTATTTGAACAGCAGCGCTGTGCTTGATCCTAATCTTATATACTTTAGGCACACATAGGTCTACTAGGCCATGAGTCTAGAAGTATTATGAAGCGGTTCCTAATAAAGACTAGGTCACTAGATCATCTTAATATCAAGTATACGCTTGAGGGTATAAAGGGCTTCTAATGGTAATATAGGTAAGTTTAATATCCCTGTTATGTTAATCCCCACATGTTGGAAGGGGGTGATATTGTCAAAAGTGACGGGGATTAAGGTTGTGCGTCAATTGTGCGTATATTGAGTGTATTGTCTGTGTAACTATTATGGCGCAGCTAGGCTGCTTAGCAAGCCTTTTAGAACCCCTTTCTTAGGTGCCTAAGGCTACTAGAAAAGCCTGTTGCCTAGGTCTAAGCCTATAACAATTACTCCTATATTCACCTAAGCAGCTAGGCTGCACTAGACTAAATATAACTAATCTCTATAGCGCCCTTTAGGTGTAGCGCCCTCTATATATATACCTTAATTTTAATATACCCCTTTAGGGAAGGGCTTCTTACTAGCCTTTATAATCTAATATTATAAAGGGTAGAGTACCTATATACTATAAATATCCTTTCTTACCCTTATAAGTATATATAGGGCGCTTAGGTATATAGGAGATTATAAGTCTCCTCTAACTATAGCCTATATATTATCCTTTACTATTAGTACTTCTAAGTATAGTTTATCTTTAGTAAGCTCCTTCTTATAATTATACTTAAGGACCTCCTTCTTATTAGTTATATTAAGCTACTAAAGGAAAGTCTTATACTTTAGGCTGTTAAGAGCCTTTATAAGTCTATCTAATATAAGCTTAGCTAATAAGGTATATAAGATATTAATATATCCTTTAGTAACTTCTTAATATATTTAGTAAGTGTAAATATTAATATAGTATAGCTTTATTTAGAGCTTTAAGAGCTCCTTTATTACTAGGCTAACTATCTAGACATTATTATATTAAATTATTATTCTTAAGAGCTACTAAGGTATACCTATAGCGTATATTACTATATATACTTTTCTAAAAGGTAATTAAACTTAAAGTTATATAATTAATTAGCTTATAAAAATAGCTTCTTTAGTAGCTTATAAAAGAGCTAGAAGCTTAGCCTTAGTAGTTAAAGTAGTAACTATATCCTACTTATTAGTATACTAGGTAACTATACCTCTAAAAAGCTTTATTATAAAGGCCTATAAGCTTTTCTAATTAACTAAGTTATCTATAAAGCTTATATTAGATACTACCTTAAGTGCGTTATCTATACTACTAGGCTTAGCGCTATAGTAAAGGTAGAGGTATTATATCTTATAGAGGTATTATAATATATAGTCTACTGCTTTCTAGTAGGTATTACCTAGGTTCTAATTAAATCTTATAAGCTTACTAGCTATAAAAGCAATATCTAGATATATTATTATAGTAGTATAAAGGATTATACTAACCTTCTGTTAGTATAGGGTTATATTACCTAGGTATATATTTCCTATATATAGGAATAGCTTAGCTTTTACTATAGGTATATACTTATAGTCTTTACCTTCTAATAAGTCTATATATATAGGAAGTAGCTTTATAGCCTTCTCTATATATATAGCTTATAAGAGCTAAAGGTAGTATGTTTTTTAATTATATAAGATCTTAAGGCCTAGGAACTATTAGAGCTCCTAGCTACCCTTAAGGTAGTATTTTACTTAAAGGGAGGTTATTTTATATATTACTATAAGCTTATAGTTATCTAAGAATACTAATATATAGTTATTAATATAAAAGAAGAAGGTTACCTTATCCTTTTACTAATAGTAATCCTCTCCTATAATATATTTAAATCCTTATTTAATTAAGCCTTTCTTAAAGTGCTTTTACTATAGTAGGGGAGATTAGTGTAGCCTATAGAGGGCTTTTTATAGGTATATAATAATACCTTTCTTATAGTAGCCTAGGGGAAGCTCTATATAAATCTCCTTATTAATATTAGTATAGATAAAAGCATTTACTATATTATATTAGAGTAGGTTTAAATTAAACTAAGTAGCTAAAGCTATTAGTATTTAGAATAATATACCTACTAGTGTTATAGTATATATATCTTATATATCTTTTACCTATTAGTTACCTTATATTATAAGCCTTACCTTTATCTTTATAAGGCGCTTATACTTATTAAGCTTATAGGTATATACCTAAATATATTTAAGAATCTAATTGTTACTAGTAGAGCGCTTAGAAACCTCTCTCTATAACTTTAATGTCTTATAGCTATAGAAGTAGCTTTATTTAGCCTCTAAGAATTTATTTCTAAAGGGGTAGTTTACTAGCTAACTATATAATATTAGAAGGGGAGGTAGTTACTTTTAGTAGGTGCTTAAGGCGCTACACACCCTATAAGCCTATTTCTAGCCTACTCCCCCTTAACCTATATAAGGCTATACACTAGCCTTATTTAAGCCTTAGCCTAAGTATACTTTTAGATCTAATAGTTATATACACTATAGATCTATACTTACCTATAGAAATAGGTAATTAGTCTATACTATTAAGGTATAAGTGCTATCTAGTTATTCTTACGTAGCCTTAGGTTTATAGTATGTTTAGCCTATAAGAAATGCAGCCTTAAAGGACTCTTAGAGTAGCCTTTACATAGGAATTAGAGTCTTAAGGTCTTTAAGTAGTTAAGATTATTCTTACCCCTTTACACCTAGTGTAGCTATAAGTATAGTAAAGAAAGTTACCTTTAGCAGCAGTATTACTAGTAGTATTATTAAGGTAAATTATACTTTAGTATTTAAGGGTAGGTCTTTGTAGCTATAGAGGCTAGTAGGCATACCTATTGCTTTATAACTATAAAGGGCTAGGCCCCTTACCCCTTAAGGTTTATAGTTATAAAGGGTAGCTTCTACCCCTTTAGTGTGCTTAGTGTATTCTTTAATCTTATCTACCTCTTTATCTATAGTATACATAAAGGCATATTTATCTTTTTTTTAGTATATAAGACGCTTAATTATAGAGGCTATTTCCTATAAGGTAGATTTATATATATCGTTAGCTAATTTTATAATATTACTATTAAAGGTTATCTTCTTATTAAAAATAATATCTTATATAGTAAAGACTTTACTATAAGTTAGACTCTATATTTAATAGGAGTTACTAGAGGTATAGCGTATAAGAAAACCTATTTAGGCTTATAAGGCTAGGCGCTAACATTAATTTCTATAGAGCTAAGCGTCTACTATAAGCGTATACGCTTTATAACTATATATATATAAGTAAGAGAGGTCTAGGCGTATATATAGTGCCTTATTATCTCCCTAGAAGTATTTATGCTATAGTTAGTATAGGGTTTTCTAGCCTTATAAGGCTTACAGTATGCAGTTATAAAGGTAGGTAGACACTATATATACTTCTAGCTAGAGGATATCTAGTAGGTATACATTAATTACTATACTACATACCCTTTATTTAATAATTGTAGTAATACACTTAGTAGCTCTATTCTAGGCTTATGTATTTAGTACGCTAGCCTTAAGCTAAATCCTATATACTTTAAGCATAGTAATAATGTTAGGGTAGTATATAAGCTTATTATTAGTCTCTAAGCTCTTAACCTAGTAGTTATAATAGACTTCTAAGAAGGTTAGGAAGTCTATAAGTGTAGTTAGTAGTACCTTAGTAGTCCTTTAGTGTAGGTAAAAATCCTATATACAACCTATACTACAGTTAGAAATAACTATATAAGATATATACCCTATATAACTAACTTTAAGATTATAAAAATTAACTATAAATTAGTTACCTAGTTTAGCTAGAGAAGCTAATTCTTATAGGGCTTACCTAGGAAGGCAGTAGGCTTTTAACTTTACATAGGCCTTACAGTTAATTAAGTATATAGGTAGGCCTGTAGCGCCTTTAAGACATACTCTATAAGCTGCATTTATAATCTACTTAAGTATCTTAGGGCCTAGGTAGCTAAGTCTCTAGTACTATGTTATAAAGTTACCTATAATAGGCTTCCTATATATAGCTGTTATATATTAATTCCTCCTGCGTAGCAGGAGTACTTTATCTACGCTTATAGTAGGAAGCAGTACTATTATAGCTAAAGCAGCCTCCTCCTTAAAAGGCCTATAGTTAAGCACCTACTAGTAGTAAATCTTATTAAGGTAGGCTATAAAGGACTAGTCTACCTATTAAAGGTAATTATTACTAGGGCTAGTATCCTACTAAAGGCTACGCTAGTATAGCTTTTAAAAGGCTACTAAGTTTATAGCAACCCTAAGGTAAAAGGTAACGCTATATAAGGTAAGCTTTATAATGCTGCCTCTACGCCTATAGAGCTTAATCTCTACTATACTATATATGTTAATAGGTAGTTACTATAAGCTAGCTTAGAGGAAATTACTAATAGGGGCTACTCTTAGCGTCTTAAACTAAGTAGTATTATTAAATATATAAATAGTTAAGCCTAAATTAAGTATTACTAACCCTATAAGGTAATACCTACTTTTAGTAGTATAAAAAGATACTAGTTTAGTTTACCCTTAGTATCTGCTATACAGTTAGTTATTCTTAGTTTTATTAGCCTATACCTACTATAGTTACTTTATAAGCTTAGGTTTATCTTTAAGGTATATATTAATTATCTTCTTAAGTGCAGTATTAAGGTAGTACCCTTCTAGAAGCCTATAAGGTAGGGTATACTAGTAGCTAGCTATACAGTAGCCTTAGCCCTAGTATAACTAGTAGCTAGAGCGCTTTAGAGATAGTACCTCTACTACGCTTATGCTAGACCTCTTACGCTTAAGAAGTATACTTTACTTATATAAGGTAACTATTACCTTAGTTAATAATAGGGTTAACTGCTTATAGGTTACGCTTAGCTTATGTAATTATATCTGCTAGCAGCCTCTATACCTATAGCCTTAGCTATAGGCTACGCTCTAAGTGTAGTTATTATTATCTTTATTATTTCCTACGTTAGTTAGGCTAAAAGCTCTATACCCTACTTACTGCTTAGTAGGCATTTTACCTAAGTTATCTATAGCGCCTTAAATCTTACTTATTATTATAGAGATTGTAAGGTCCCCTTTCTTAGCATCCTTTTTAGCTTATTAATAGAAGATATATACCTATTAGGATAGGTAGCTGTTTAAAAGCAGCTTAATAATATCCCTAAGCTAGTACTATAGGTATTATATATATAGGATATTATTAGCCTTTATATAGTAAAAAGCCTCTTCTTACTTAAGAAGCTATTTCTTAAGCTCCTTTACATTTAAAAGGCAGTTATTAAGGCTTTCCTAGAGGGTCTTTTTATACTTTATCTATACCTTATTATACTTCTCTTTAGGGTGCTCTAAAATATAGTTCTTAAGCTCTTTTACCTACTTATTAAGGTAGTTATTAAAGTTATAATAGTACTCTAAAAGCTCTTTACTAATAGTGTCTCTAAACTAGTCCTATAATAGTATATACTTTTATATATATATCTTATACTCTTTTAATTTATTATTATATTTAGCCTTATACTCCTTATATAGGAGAAAGTTACTTTAAGAGAGCTTATAAAGGCCTTAAGTATATAAGTCTTTAGGTATAGTGCTTAGAAGTAGGTTACCTTAGTTTACTGTTAGTAGAGGAGGGGTTATAAGCTAAGCTCCTTATACCCCTTAAGCGCCTTAAGCGCTTAGTAAGGCTAATCCTAAGTATATAACTTAGTACCTTAGATAGTTATAGGGCTTAGGGTATATAGGGTATATAATAAGGTTTTTAATAGTCTTATAGGGTATATAAAAGTTACCCTTTAATAGGTTAATTACTTTCTAGAGGTTATATGTCTAGGATTTAGCCTTTAGCTATTTAAACTAAACAGTCTAATTAGAGGAAGTTTTTAAGGTAATTTTTATATTATTAGATATCTTACTTAAATTAAGCTTATAGGAATTGCTTTACTAAGCTTATTATAGTTAATTTCTAAGTATATAAGACTCTTAATTATTAAAAGTAATAGGGATTAAGGTTATATATTAATTATATATATATTTAGTGTATTATCTATATAACTATTATAGTATAGCTAGGCTGCTTAGTAAGCCTTTTAGAACCCCTTTCTTAGGTACCTAAGGCTACTAGAAAAGCCTATTACCTAGGTCTAAGCCTATAACAATTACTCCTGTATTTGCCTAAGCAGCTAGGCTACACTAGACTGAATATAACTAATCTCTGCAGCGCCCTTTAGGCGCAGCGCCCTCTATATATATACCTTAGTTTTAATATCTAGTACTGCAGTCTAGATACTACCCTCTACTATAGTAAGCTTAGTAACAGCATTATACCTACCTAGATACTTAGAAAAGAGAACCTTACCTTCCTTAAATATAAGCCTATTTCTACTTACCCTCTAGACTACCCTTTACTAGTAAGTATAGTAGGATTTATAATACCAACCTAATTTAATACCTTACTATACTAGTATAGTAACTACTAGATAGCTCCTAAGCCTAGAAACAATAATTTAATGCTTTAGTACCTATAGGCTAGCTATCTAGGGCCTAAAGCCCTTTAGCACCTAGTGTATAGCGCTTAGGGGGTAAAGATTAAAGGACCCTTAAGAGTTAAGTATAAGCACTATGCTATTATATATACATACTAAGTTATCTCTAGGACTCCCTTAGAGGACTAGGTAATAAGACTATACTATTACATTTTCTAGAACTTATTTAACTTCCTACCTTCTTTTAATAGCTATTCCTAGCTACTTATTATTAAAGATAAGTATTTTAGATACCTTTTTAGTTTCCTACTTAAGAATAAGTTAATAGATAAAGTTTTCTAAGTACTATACATATTTAAGATCTAGGTGTAACGCTAATATAGCCTTATAATCTATAAGATCTATATAGATAATAAGTAAGTAGTAATTACTATTATAAGTAAAACTAAATTTAAATAATAGGTAAAGGATAAAGGTATTAACCTAGAGCTTCTACTATTAAATACTAAAGAGCCTATAGGTAGCACTAAGTAGGTAGGACTTAAGGTTATCCTTAGAGGTATTAAGATATATAATATAGTAGGACTCTTAGAAGGCCTATAGGATAAGTATATACTTATAGGAATCTTTATCTTTAATATTAGTCCTTACTAGTATACTATATAGAAGTTAGCTAATTAAGTAAAAGAAGAGTAGTACTAGTAGTACTTTAGGTAGTAGACGCCTAAGTTTATCTATAGGATAACTTATAACCTATACCTATACTAAGGAGGTATCTATACTTATAGCTATAGAGCTTACCTACTCTCTAAGGAAAAAGAGAAAGGTATAGGATAAAGGCATTATAAAGTCTTCCTATATAGGTATATTAGATACCTAGTTAGGTATATAGCTAACACCTATAACCTATATAGGATCTAGATTCCTATGCTTAAGTAGGTTATAATTATATATAATATTACCTTTAATAAGATAAAGTTCTACTTAAAGGATAATATAGTAGAGGTAATCCCTATTAAAGCAGCCTACTTAGTTATTAATAATATTATAGAGCCTATAAACACTATAAGTACTATCCTTAAGCTCTTAGGAGCCTTAGACGTTAAGGAGAGTAACCTTCTTACTTATATAGAGTAGCTTAAATAACTAACACTAATGTAGTTACTAGTCCCTACATTAAAAGACGTTAAGACGCCTAGGACAGCCTTTATAGAGGGTATAGGACTTATAATACCTAAGAAAACCCCTAACCCTAAAAGCATGCTAGCAGTTATAGGAGGGAACACTATTAAAATAGAGACTAAGAGTATAGATACTGCTATACTAGCTATAACTATAGATACTGCTAACTTAGATACTATCCCTAGTAGTAAAGGAGCTAAATACTTAGACTATAATAATAAAAGGCTAAGTAGACTAGAGGTAGTATTAAATATATAGATACTACTAGAATAAAGATAGAGAGAGCCTGCGAGGGACTATAGGGTACCTACTAGGTATAGTATATACATATAACAACTACCTTAACACTTTATAACCCTATATAACTCTATTATATACCTTAGGATAGAATATACTAATCTTAAGAAGCGTTTTAATATAGATTTTATTTAGACCTACCTCCCTAATTAAGAGGTAGACTAAAAAGATAATCCTACCTATTATATACTTTATAAAGTACTATAGGTAGTAGTATAATGTAACTAAGTTAGCTAGAAAGCACTATCTAAAGAAAAAACTAAGGTAGTGCAGCCCTCTAATAACCTTCTACCTATCCCTATAAGCTAGAGGGAGCTTCTAAAGCTCCTACTAGAGTTATATAAGCTATTTATAAACATAGTATACTTAGAAATTAAAAAGCTAATAGATATAGGTATATAGAAGGTTATTAACTAAATTCTTATATACTTATAACTACTACTATTAAAGTAGGTATTTATATATAAGTTTAATTAAAATAATTTACTTAAATACTATAAGGCTAGGGTTGTTATCTGCAGTAATATATAAGGCGCTATAATTTATAATACTTATATAGCTACCCTAGCAGTAAAGATATTCTAACTTACTATTACTCTAGCAGCATAATTTAACCTTAAGATATTATAATTTAATATTATTAATGCTTTTCTTAATATAATTCTTAATCCTTATAACCTACTAATTGTCTATAAGCTCCTATATAGGTTTAAAATTACAGGTAAGGTTATTAAACTATATAGAGCCCTATATAGGCTTTAGGATACACCTAAACTCTAGTATACTACCTTATCTACTACACTTAAGAGCCTTAGGCTTAGCCTAGCAGTAGAGGACCTATATTTATACTAGGATCTAGAACACTAGATTATTATTATTTTCTATATAGATAACATTCTTATAATGTTTTACTATAACTACATTAGCTATATAAATACTATTATTAACAGTATTAAGGTAGCTTATAAGCTTAAGGATAAAGGACTAGCTAAGTACTACCTTAGGGTAAGGATTATATAAGACTAAGCTATAAGGTAAATCTACCTTATCTATAATATATATATTAAGAATATAGTAAAGAAGTTTAACCTTATAGATAATGTCTACCCTATTATACCCTTACCTATAGGTATACTAGTAGCTTATAAAGGTTAGGCTACTACTATTAAGATTAAGATTTTCTAGGAGAAAGTTAGTTCTATCCTATACACTAGTATCTTTATATATCTAGATACTGCCTTTACAGTTAGCTTACTCTTAAGGAACCTTATAAACCCTAGTCCTAAGCACTATTATGTAATTAACTAGACTATCTAGTACCTTTATAGAACTTACTACCTTACTCTAACCTTTAGAAGCTAGGGGGGTAAGCAGATACTATAACTACTAGCTATAATTATAGCTAGTAATACCTCTTTTACTAATAATAAATTAACTTATAGATTATCCTAAAGCTTTATTATAATTCTCTTTAGTAGTCCTATCTAGTAGAAGGTATTATAACAGCTAACTGTAATAACCTTAATAACTAAAGTAGAGCTCCTTAGCCTCTAAGAGACTACTAAAGAAGTAATAGTGCTCTATAGGCTCTTCTATAAGCTTATATTTAACCCTAAACAGCCTTATACTATCTTCTATAATAACAAACAGACTATTAGACTTATTATTACAGTAAATAAGAGGGTTATAATATACCTTTATTATATAGATATCTAGAATATATAGCTCTGTTAGGAATACACTACTAGCTGCCTTAAGGTTAAATATATTACTATAAAGGATATACTAGTAGATAGACTTACTAAGAACCTTAGTTATAAGAAGTTTCTAACCTTTAGAGTATACCTAAACCTATCTAATATGTATACACTAATTACTAAGAAGGATTAAAGTAGAGGAGAAAATAATTATTAATTTAGGGCTAAAGCCTAGCCTAACTAGGCACTAAAACTATTCCTACCTATCTAGGTATACTATAAAGTTATTCCTACCCTAGAGGGTATATACTAAAAAGATTCCTAGCCTAAGAGCCCTAACGCTAAAGATATTCTACCCTAAAGGGCTACTAAAAGAAAAGACTAACTACCTATAAGGGTATAGGAGTATATTTACCTATTAGCGCTAATATAGAGCTATAATCTCCTCCTTAATAGAGTTAAAGACTATATAGCCTTTAGTAACTAGTATAGTAAGGTATATAAAAGCATTACTATTACTACTTAGTTATAAAGGACCTAGAGTTAGGCTTAGAGTAGGCTAGAGGCTAAAGGGAATTAATCCTACTAGTATATCCTCCTCTTTCTCCTCCCCCTCTATACTAGCAGCCTCTAGGGCATTATAAATATTACTATAAATATAGCTAAAAAGCTATATAGCTTATTAATATTAATCTAATATATAGTAAGTATATAAGTAATAACTTACTAACGCTAAAACTGTCTTACTTATAGCCTTATCTATAAGGAGGGCTAAGAGCTTTAGTATAAATACTAAAACTAACTTAAGAGCCTTTAAGTAGGTATAGCTAGCAGTAGTATACTTAAAATACTTACCCTTAACTTAAGCAGCCTCCTCTATAGTAGTAAAGCATATATAGTATACCCTATCCCCCTTACCTAAGACTATAGAGTAGAGGTAAGTAAGGTATAGGAGGGGATTTAGAGCTCTAAGCTCCTTCTCCTCCTCCTTATCTACTATAGCAGCCTTACCCTTACCCTTCTTACTAGGTATAGATAAGGTTACACTAACCTTCTTATTCTTCTTAGCTAGGGAGTTAGCTACCTTCTTAGGTATAGCCTAGGGGCCTACCTTCTTCTTCTTCTTAGCTATTATATATTAGTATCTTAAATTAAATACTTACTTAATAATAAACTTACCTAAAATCTTATTATAATATACCTTAATAAGTGTATTAAAGTTAGCCTAGCGCTTAGCCTTAGTATCTATAGCTACTTACGTAGCTGCTTTAACTTTAGCTATATACATAGCCTCCTCCTTAGCCTTAGTGTAGTCCTATACTACCTATATAACATATAACTCCTTATTAGAGGTAATAGGGAGGGGAGGCGTTTTATTAAAAAATAGGTCTACTAAACCCTCTCTACTAGTAAGCTTATCTAGGTTAGACTACCCTAGAAAAAGGACCCTAGTAGTAGCCTTAGCTTAGTTAGTGTAGTAGGTTTTAGCGCCCTTATAGGTATAGCGCTAGTTCTTTAATAGCACTATTATATATTTATATATATATATATATTTATATACTGTTATTTACTATTATTAGCATAGGAATTTAATTATATATAGGTTGTTTTATTTAAATAACTTATAAAATTAACTCTTAAGTAGGTTAAAGAAAAGAAGGAAAAACAAAATAACCTATATAGCCTTAATAAGTATTTTAATAAGTATAGCTACCCCTAAGCTAACAGCCTAGCAGCCTTATAACTATTAGATAAAATTAATAACTAAAATAATATACTAAAAAACTGTAAGAACAGTAGGAATAATAACTTATTTATAATAAAGGGTATTAAAGGTAAAGACGCTAGTTAAAGGTAATTATACTTAGATTCCTATACTATTTCTTTTATATTATAATCACTATTACAGTTATAAAGAGCTCTTTAAAGGGCCTTTTATTTATAACTATCTATATAGAGCACTTATATATAGTCTAGTTATAAATAGTATTATAACTAGGGGGGTATATTATAGGAACTACCTACAGTAGCTACTATAGCTAGTGTAACTGTAGCTAAGGTATGTAGTACGCTTACTAACAGCCTTAGTGAGCGCCCTTTACTATACATATACATAGGCTAGGCTACTACTATAGTTCTTAGCTAGTTAAGTACTTCTCTCTATAAGAGTCCTATCCTAACGCTCCTAGCCTGTAACATAAGGTAACTATTACCTTAGTTAATAATAGGGTTAACTACTTATAGGTTACGCTTAGCTTACCTAATTGTATCTACTAGCAGCCTCTATGCCTATAGCCTTAGCTATAAGCTATACTCTAAGTATAGTTATTATTATCTTTATTATTTCTTATGTTAGTTAGGCTAAAAGCTCTATACCTTACTTACTACTTAGTAGGTATTTTACCTAGGTTATCTATAGCGCCTTAAATCTTACTTATTATTATAGAGATTATAAGATCCCTTTTCTTAGTATCCTTTTTAGCTTATTAATAGAAGGTATATACCTATTAGAATAGGTAGCTATTTAAAAGCAGCTTAATAATATCCCTAAGCTAGTACTATAGGTATTATATATATAGGATATTATTAGCCTTTATATAGTAAAAGGCCTCTTCCTACTTAAGAAGCTATTTCTTAAGCTCCTTTATATTTAAAAGGCAGTTATTAAGGCCTTCCTAGAGGGTCTTTTTATACTTTATCTATACCTTATTACACTTCTCTTTAGGGTACTTTAAAATGCAGTTCTTAAGCTCCTTTACCTACTTATTAAGGTAGTTATTAGGGTTATAATAGTACTCTAAGAGCTTTTTACTAATAGTATCTCTAAACTAGTCCTATAATAGTATATACTTTTATATATATATCTTATACTCTTTTAATTTATTATTATATTTAGCTTTATACTCCTTATATAGGAGAAGGTTGCTTTAAGAGAGCTTATAAAGGCTTTAAGTATATAAGTCTTTAGGTATAGTGCTTAGAAGTAGGTTACCTTAGTTTACTATTAGTAGAGGAGGGGTTATAAGCTAAGCTCCTTATACCCCTTAATTGCCTTAGGCGCTTAGTAAGGCTAATCTTAAGTATATAACTTAGTACCTTAGATAGTTATAGGGCTTAAGGTATATAGGGTATATAATAAGGTTTTTAATAGTCTTATAGAGTATATAAGAGTTACCTTTTAATAGGTTAATTACTTTCTAGAGGTTATATATCTAGGATTTAGCCTTTAGCTATTTAAACTAAATAGTCTAATTAGAGGAGGTTTTTAGGGTAATTTTTATATTATTAGATATCTTACTTAAATTAAGCTTATAGGAATTACTTTACTAAGCTTATTATTATTAATTTCTAAGTGTATAAGACTCTTAATTATTAAAAGTAATAAGGATTAAGGTTATATGTTAATTATATATATATTAAGTATATTATCTATATAACTATTATAGTGTAGCTAGGCTGCTTAGTAAGCCTTTTAGAACCCCTTTCTTAGGTGCCTAAGGCTACTAGAAAAGCCTGTTACCTAGGTCTAAGCCTGTAACAATTACTCCTGTATTTGCCTGAGCAGCTGGGCTGCACTGGACTGAATATAACCGATCTCCGCGGCGCCCTTCAGGCGCAGCGCCCTCTATGCGTATACCTCAATTTCAACAGATATTGTCTACCTAGGCAGCAGGCTACAGGTCGCAGGAACTCAAAGGATTCGCTCGGCAGCATAAATAGCATTACATTACTAATTTTATGCAAGAACTTGAATTCTCTATCTCTAGAAACGATTTGCTAGCAAAAAGTAGTGATTTGCGATAGAGTCGTAGGACCGATCTAATTCTAATACTCTAATTGGCTGATTTGCTTATGCTCCTTCCCTAATTACCACCTGCCTACGTAAGCAGCTCTTGATGTGGTTAGGTACCTGTAGACCAGGCAGTCAAGATACCAAATCGACCTGTCAAATAACCCGCAAATTACCCATGCTTTGCCGCACCAAGCGGCTCGCGTCAAGATTTTAACGGGCTTCAGTGGGCACCGGCCCAGCGCGTTCGAGCCGTGGGCGTGCGTGTGTCCCATGTCTCGAGAACTATTCTCTTCAACAGCACCACCACCTTAACGCCACTTCAAGATGATGTCTGTGGCAGCCCACGTTATTCTATTACAGTACAACGTCTAAACCAGCTCTCGAGATCAGAACCAAGCCCCCGCGCACATCCCACTGGCAGCGACCGTCAGCAGTTGTTGGTCTGTAGACTGGTCTCAGTAAAAGCTCATCTTTGCAGGTTGCCGCAGATCCCCCACACCCACTGCCCGCTACGACTCACCACCCCCTCCATCAGCAAATTGCAAAATTACCTACCTACGAAAGCCATCACTTAGAGTGCGGATCGGCATGCGTCCCGGGCGCCGCACCCTCGGCAAGGCCAATAGTGGCCGCAGCAGCCCTTCACCGAACGCATTGCGCCATTCGGGCTCGGTACGACGCGAGAAAGTTGAGCTGTCCGTCCCAGGAACCTCTGGACGTTTCACTTGAATGTCTGTAGGAGTGCGGCAAGCGCGTGCCCTGTATTTCATGGCGAGGATCTCTCGCGAGGCTCCGTTTCGCGGATCACTCAAACCTTAAAAACGATTTTTCCAGACTCCGTCATCGCCGAGGACGAGAAGGCTTTCTGGAAGAAGCTGCTTGGTCAACACATCGCAGATTGTGTCCTCCTCGTGACGGCGAAGAAACTTTGGCCAACATGGGCGTCGATACTGATCCCGCCAAGAACCAAGGCGACGGGCACAAGGTCGGCTCGCCTTCGGTCGCTGCGCGAGACAGCAGCCTCGATGTCCACGGCATCGATGACGCCGCAATAATCCCCAAGGGCGCGCTGGACCCCGTCTACGAGGCCAAGGCTCGGGTCCTCAACCGCGCTGTACGTGCGGCCTCCTCAGCGAGGCGGCCTAGACCTGGCTGCCACGCCGCTGACCGCTGACTGCTGACTGCTGACTGCTGACACCCGCTTCCAGATACAAGACATTGGCATGGGACGGTATCAATGGCAGCTCTTCATCGTCGTCGGGTTCGGCTGGGCTAGCGACAACCTATGGCCCATCGTCACGTCGCTGATCTTCACCCCGATCACGAACGAGTTCGGTCCGTCTCGGCCTCCTCTCCTCACGCTGTCACAGAACATCGGTCTCTTGGCAGGCGCCATGTTCTGGGGCTTCGGCTGCGACCTCTTCGGTCGAAAATGGGCCTTCAACCTTACTCTGGGTCTTACCGCGTTCTGGGGGTTGGTCGCAGCCGGAGCGCCCAGCTTTGCCGGCATTGGCGTCTTTGCGGCTTTCTGGTCGTTTGGCGTTGGTGGCAACCTCCCCGTCGATTCTGCCATCTTCCTCGAGTTCCTCCCGGCAACCCATCAGTACTTGTTGACGGTGCTGTCCGTCGACTGGGCCATCGCCCAAGTTGTTGCCACCTTGATCGCGTGGCCACTCCTCGGCAACCTGACATGTCAAGAAGGCGCCACATGCACCAAGTCGGATAACATGGGATGGCGGTACTTCATGATCACCGTCGGTGGATTGACCCTGCTGATGTTCCTCGTTCGTTTCCTTTTGTTCACCATATTCGAGTCGCCGAAATATCTGATGGGAAAGGGTCGCGACGAAGACGCCGTCCGGATCGTTCACGAAGTCGCAAGGCGGAACGGCAAGACCTCATCTCTTTCGATCGAGGATCTCAGGGCCTGTGAGCCGGAAGGGTATGTTGCGCGGACCGACGCTGCTACAGCCGTCAGAAGAAACTTGGAGAAGGTCGACCTCAGCCGCATACGTGTCTTGTTTTCGACACGCCGCCTGGCGTTGAGCACCGGCACCATCATGGCTATCTGGGCGCTCATCGGTCTCGGCTACCCTCTCTACAACGCGTTTATACCCTACATTCAGGCAACACGAGGCGCGGAGCTTGGCGATGGCAGCACCTATCTGACGTACCGCAACAGCCTGATAATCGCCGTGCTGGGTGTCCCCGGGGCCCTGCTTGGAGGTTGGCTGGTCGAGTTGCCGCTGCTGGGAAGGAAAGGCACGCTTGCCATCAGCACCGTTCTGACGGGCGTCTTTCTCTACTGTTCCACGACCGCCATGACGAGCGACGCGCTTCTCGGGTGGAATTGCGCCTTCAACTTTTGCAGCAACGTCATGTACGCTGTTCTCTACGGATTCACGCCCGAGCTGTTCCCGACGCCGCAGCGCGGGACCGGCAATGCCCTCACGGCGACATGCAATCGAATTTTCGGTATCATGGCGGTAAGTCGCGGGGGTTCCCCCCCCCCCCCCCCCAGTCTCTCGGCGGGCGAATGGGTAATACTGATTCAGTCTTGCACAGCCCATCGTCGCCATGTTTGCTAATCTCAAGACGTCGGCCCCGGTGTACACCAGCGGTGCTCTGTTCATCGCCGCCGGGCTCTTGGTGCTAGTATTACCGTTCGAATCGAGAGGAAAGGCGGCTTTGTAAGACGACTTATCATTTAGTTGTTTTGCGACATGCGGAACATTCTTTATTTCAACCTGGTGCCCATTCGCAAAACCCCAAGCTTGCGCCAAGGCACAATATACATGAATCGTGCTGCTCGATTTTCATCATTCTCAGGTTCTGTCGGCGGCCTAGTTGACGCACGTCGGCGTGATGCCGCTCCGGAATTCGGCCTTTGCCCGCGGCGTCGGTCAATTGTGTAGCTGTTCATTACTGCAACTTGCGTAGCTGGGCTCTTGGCGAGCGTGGTCGGGGGGGGGGGGCCTCAGTCCCGACCATCGGCACTTCAGTCTCCAACCGTGGACCCCGTTGTCGTTCATCGGAGAGATTCGATACGTCAATGGCAGATGCGATATGTCGTTACGGGTCCCATACCCTTGGCGACAAGGTCCGTTATCTGCGCCCATGGGTGACTCCCCCTGCTTTCCCCTCACCTCGCTCTCCCGAGCTGCCTCTTGTAGCTTCGTTGCCAATGTTTGACACCAGTTCGGATGAAACCTTTGGTCATCACCGTGAGGAACCACTCGCTGCCGCTTGTTATCGGCTTGCCTTACGATGTTGTTGTTTTGGTACCTCCGTATTACCAATTGTTTGGCCTGAAATGAGATCAGCCAAGCTGCCGGTCATGCCAGGAACACGCCTCGGCCACGCGTTGGCGAGCCATTATTGCTGTACCCTGAGGGCTATGGCGGTGCTCCAGTGGGGAAGAGATATAAAGCGTGAAAAGACGTTGACACCCGGCCTTTTCATTCCGGTTCTGTTATTACGACACCCGAGACTTCTAGTCGATCAGTACCATGGTGAACAAGACTCGTTTGGGCCTGCTCGGTCTGTCCCTTCTTGCGTCTGCTCAGGCGACCAAGTATGGCTCCAACAGTGTCGTAGTTCGCAAGGATACCGACATTGTGGCTGCGAACTTCAAGGACGTCGAGGGTCCCGACCTGCTCTCGCCCGCTTTCCTGACCCCTGACACGATCCCCGAGGGTTTCTCAAAGGGAACAAAGGGGCCCACGAACGCAGATCTCCTCGGTGAGTTGGCTTGGTCTCTCTTCTCAAGACAACTACTGACAGCAGAGAACAGATTCCTTTGTTCAAGACCTGGCCGACAAGAACGATTGGCTGACCTACAACAAGGCTAACTTCACGTCGGAGGAGGGACGTCCGTTCCCATACCTCCGCCTCTCTTCCACCAAGTCGTCGCGGAGGATATCCAATTCGACTGGCAAAGTCCGCGTCTGGGTCCAGGGTGCTGTCCACGGTAATGAGCCCGCAGGCGACCAGTCCCTGCTGTCTCTCCTCGGCGCTCTGAACTCAAACCAGACATGGGCTGCCTCGCTCCTCGACAAGCTCGACATCGTGATCCTGCCGCGCTACAACCCCGACGGCGTGTTCTACTTCCAGCGCACCCTCGCCACGAACTACGACCCGAACCGTGACCATGTCAAGCTCGCCCGAAAGCAGACCCGCGACATCAAGACCCTGTTCGGCGAGTTCAACCCCCACGTCGCTGTCGATATGCATGAATACAGCGCCACGTCCCGCTACGGAAGCTACTATCACGCCGCTGATGGCCTCTTCTCCGCTGCCAAGAACCTCAACATCCACCAGGACATCCGCACGCTGTCCGAGGAGCTCTTCGCCAAGAACATCGGATCGGCCATGGAGTCCAAGGGACTTCGTTGGGAGCCGTACGTTACGGGGTCCACGAGCACCAACCCGGAGTTCAAGCCCACCTTTGCCGAGGCCGGGTCGGACGCCAAGATCGGCCGCAACGCTATGGGCCTCACGCAATGCGTCACCTTTTTGATCGAGATGCGCGGTATCTTCCTAGCCGACCAGGAGTTCCAGAGACGTACCGTCGCCGGTCTGACGATGGCCTCGAGCATCCTGCAGACCGCGGCCGACAACGCTGAGAAGGTGTACACGACCATTGAGTCCTCCATCGCCGACTTCAAGTCCTCGGGCTCGGAGATCGTCGTCACCGACTCGTCGCCTCTGGTCCAGCGCACGTACACCATGGTCAACATCAACAACGGCTCCGTCACTCAGGTGCCCATCAACTTCCGCTCCACCACGCCCGTCACCGCCAACATCACCCGTGCCCGCCCGGAGGCCTACCTTATCCCCGTCGCTTGGGCCGACCTGGCCGAGCGGCTTCGGGTCTCGGGCTTGGAAGTTGAGACTCTCGCCGAGCCGTACAAGGGCACCGTCGAGGCGTACAACATCACATCCGCCGTGTTCGAGACCGAGTACTACGAGGGAGTCGTCCGCGCCGCGGTCACCACGGCGCCGCTTACTAAGGAGGTCGACTTGCCCGCCGGCAGCTTCCTTGTCAGCACGAAGCAGAAGAACGCCGCACTTGCTTTCGTCGCGCTGGAGCCGGAGAACATTGACTCGTACGCCAGCTTCAACATTGTGCCTGTTGAGAAGGGCGACGAGTACCCGATCTACAGGGTGTTGGCATGAGACAGTCAAAGTGAAGTATTATTAGACAACGCCGTACAAATAATACAAGAAAAGCTTCCCATGTATCCTGAACAAGCCAAATTCCAATGCCATTGGGAAACCACAATATGTCCTCACGCATCCACGAGGTGATTCCACACGATTGGCCCGACCTCCTCCGCCCCCGTCATGTAGCGGATCCCGTTCCTCAGGAACGCGGCCAAAATCTCCATCTCGTCCTCGTCGCGCGGGCCGTAGATCATGAGGTACGAGTCGGCGACGCGGAAGCGGCCCTCGAAGAGCGAGCCCCGTGGCAACGCGAGGCGGTGGCGCTCGGCCCAGCCCTTTTCCACGGCGAGCCTGGCGTCTGCGGGGGAGAGGTACATGTGGACGGAGAGGTCGCCGTGATAGTGGCCGATCTCGCCGCGGGCCGTGCGACAGGCGGCGGGGACCGCGGGCGAGGAGGCGAGCACCGGGGCGGAGACGAAGAGGGCCGAGTTGTTGCGTTCGTAGAGGGAGCGCTTTGATTCCAGGAGGGTGGGGTTCTGGGTCACTGCGTTGGCGAAGAGGTTTCGGATGTACTGCGGGCGCGGACGACGTCAGCTCACGTGCGGTCATGGGAAGGAAAGCCCCCCCCCCCCGGGCGTTTGGCGATGGGTCACGGGGGTCAGGGCGGAGAAGAGTCCGGAGGCCGCACCTCTCTCATGCGCTCCGGCGCGTGCTGGCTCAGCTGCCGGTGCGGGACTATGCCGCCCAGCTCGGCCCTGTCTCCGCGCCGCCGCGGCACCTGTTCAACGTCCTCGTGGGCGCCCTCGGCGGGGAAGTCGCCCGTCCAGGTCGCCGCGGCCTGGGAGAGGGCAAACGGCCGGATGGCGAGGGTGACGAGCAGCCAGCCGACGAAGTTGTGGGGCACGCCGCCGGGGCCGAGGGCGATGTAGGCTCGGTAGTCGCGGACGGCCCAGGCGAGGACGCAGGCGGAGAGGGATGTGAGGAGGGTTGTGAGGACCGGGCGGCGGAGGAGTGGTTCGAGCGCGAGGGAGAGGGTTTGTGAGGGGGATGCCATTTCTTTTCTTTTTTTTAGGGGAGGGGTATATTATTTCGGGAAACGGGTCTTGAGCAGTATACGCGGCCTGTTCGAGGAATGAAAATGAATATGAGGTTGATGATGAAGTTGATGAGTGTGAGTTGGGAGATGGGGTTCTGCGTTTTAGGAGGCTGAGGAGACGGTCGGAGTTAGGGAAGAGGCGCGGGGGGGGGCGGTCCGGGGAAGTGGGGTTTAGTCAGCGGGCTATGAACGGAGCGAGCCGTCTATGTGCGGGTCCAGGCCGGAGCTCCGAAACGTCTTCCGGATTGGCGGCGAGATGGACGAGTTTTTGGGCCACATTCATCATTACAGCAGACGGGAAAAAGAGAAACATTCTATCCTAACACAAGACAAATGTTTTGCAAAAGTCTTCGTCGAGCAGGCAGTGGCTCCCTTCTGAGCCTGCTCTGATGACGACGCGCCTGCTCTCCGGTCGTGATGCTTTTTTCCTACACTCTTCATGATCCATTCGTCGTCTGCCAGCGCCTTAGCCGAGTAACGCTTCGAAGGTTCCCATTGAAGCATCTTCCGCATCATGGCAAAGAACATATCCCGGTTCTCTCCCTCCAGGCTAACCTCCTTCTCTTCAAGCGATGTTTCATTCGGGGGTGGAATGCCTGCCCGGAACTCTCCTTCACAAGATGCAATTTTGTGAGCAAGCTGGAGAAGGGATCGCATCTCGGGGCAGTGCACGAGGAACTGACCTTCATGAGTGAAGAACCTGTGGCTCGACTTACCCGAATCGAGCAACGTCTGCGGAGGTTGTCCGAGCAATGCGACTATTTCAGCAAGGTGGGCCCGGCTGCGGTACGTCTGATGCTCCGGATCGTGTCCAGTAAACAGGTGACCGCCCTCAAAGAGATCCCAAATCTGAGAAGGAGTACGGAGACACAGGTTAGTGTTAGGGCTTCATTCCAAGACGAATGTTGAATTTCTGCCCTTACCATGCAGCCCGCGTTCCATATGTCAATCTGGTATGACCACGGTGCTTCTAGGATGACCTCGGGCGCTCTGTATATGTCGGGCTGTACGTCCTCGGTATGCTCTGTATCCCCGACGACGGCTGAGCCAAAGTCACAGAGAACCGGTGCACCCCATTCTTTTGGCATCTGCAGCTCGCGTGACAGATAAACGGCTCGTCTGTCCACTAGCTTTCTCGGGGACGGATTGAGCAGCTCCTGCTCCTCGAAGGCGCTGAAAACGGAGTCGTCCTCGGTGGCAAACATGATGTTGTCTGCTTTGATATCTACCCCGCGACAGTTCAGCGCTATTCTCGAGGTCGAAGAGACACAAGCAGAGATCGCCCTCATTAGGTCAGTCGACGCACCTGTGTGGATGATTTGGCATTCCGCGTGTAGAAAGTCCAAAGCGAGGAAGAGGCGACGGAGAACGAAGGCGAGTACCGGCGCAGGTAACATCCGGACGGGGTTGCGGTGAAGGAAAGTCAGAACACTCTCCCATAGGGGAGGATGCACCAGGCACCTGTGGCATCCGCCGGGGCCAGCGACGTCGAAGGAATCCAGTAGTTCCCTGACGGCACCGCGACCGGGGTGTTTTACCGATGACGTAGAAATGCGCTTATACATCGTGAGCTCACGATCTAGCTGTGAACCCAAAGCCTTCGAATTGACGAACAGCTTCAGCGCCACGTGTCAACGACCCCTGCACTGCTTGTTAGCAGAGCATCGTGTGCAGGAAAGCAAATGAGTCCAACGCGGCGGCATCTTACTCTAGGTCACGCGCCAGCCAGACGGTCGAGCTAGCGCCGAAGCCCAGCTTGCCGACGATTTGGTAACGGTTCCGGAGAACCTCTCCGATGCGGACTGGATAGTATCGCGATGCTGTGTAGTCGGGAAAGAGCTCTTCCTCCATCTTCTCATTTGACGGGATCTTCTTGAAATTCGGATTGGAGAAGGTAAGAGGTTTCCATTGCCGGCCACAAAGTGGCAGTCGCCGAAGGATTGACGCCATGTGAGTCCGATTGCAAGGTTGATGGTGTAAACCGGCGCGTGTTCGATGTGAGTTGATAGAGGAGCAATCGCCAGGGGGGGGCAATCAGTGCGCCAAAAAGCACACCCCAAGGTCGCCAAGACTTTACTTTCTTTTGTGCCAACCCCTTGCCCCGGCCAACCACATCATAATCAGTGGAAAACAGTCGAGACGTTGCTATGGAGGGGGGATGAACTGAAGGATGTTGGATGTGACGCTCAAGGGCACAGCCAAAGTTCGCCGTACATGCTGCTGGTTCTTATTTGAAAGCCAACCACAAATCCTCAAGTTAAGATACTCCTCCTTCTTCGCTCTGCTTACGTGTTGCCGACTCCCATGACTCAAAGTTTCCGACCAAGCTCCAAGCATGTGCCGTCTGCTGCATTCTGCAAATCCTGTCGTAATGAGAGCTGGACGCGTGACGGCTTGCTTCGGCAGGCTGGGTAATTATCACCAGTGGACTCAAGCAAGGATGATCCAGTCCCAGCCTCGGCCGTGTAGTTTCTAGATTGACTCCCAATGGTCAGTCTGGCTGTGACCTTGTTTCCGGAAGCCGGCCGAGGATGGAAATGGCTGGTTTACCGGTGCCGGAGGCTGCGTCGCTGTCAGAGTCTATTGCAACTGTGGCTACAGACTACAGTGACATCAACGGAGGCTGGTTAGGGGAACTTGATTGAGACGATGTAACGCTACGGCTGAGAATTTGGAAACCTCAGTGAAGGTAACTAGGAGCCTAGTCACGCACAATCATGGAGGTAGGGCCGTGTCGAAGGCTACTACTTAACAGCGTTTACATTGGGTTGCAACCTGGCCTATAATTACAATTCCACGAGGCGCAAGAGCGTGAGAGTCCGCCGGCCTTACTCTCTGCCCATCGCCTTCTCAATCGCCTCCAAGATTGCCAGACACTTTTCGTCCTCAAACTTCCGAGTGATGATTTGAAGACCAATCGGAGCGTCCGCGTAGGTCTTTGGGTCGTAGTGGTCATGCTGGTACTTGTCGCGAGGGTTCTTCGGCACATAGCCGTAGTCCTTGACGTCCTTTGCAGGGTCAACGGTGGTAACAGGGAAACAGACAGCAGGGTATTCCAGCAGATTCCACTGGCTTGTGTATAGCCAGTATGTGCTCGTGCCGTGGGGGGGCGCGGCACTCGGGCTGACGGGACTGAGGATTGCGTCGACGGCATGGCCATCCGGGGCGCCAGTTGCCAGCCAGTGATCGTTGTACTGCTGGCGGTATGCGTTCCTCTCGGCTTTCAACTAGTACGGCCAAGTTTAGCGCTGGGGTTCTCTTGGAGGTCGGAGGATGGTTTTCCTGGTGTAAACTTACTGCCCACACTTCTTCTTTCGTCTTGTCCTTGACAAACTCATTGTCGAAGAGCCACTGCGTCAAAGGACGAGGCTCTTCACCGCCATCTTCGAGGACCTTTTGGATTGCTTTCCCTCCGTCTTCAAAGTACAACCCCATGCTGATCTCGTAGGCCCTCGCGTGGTTCAGAGGGATCCACTGGACCACTTCGAATTGGTCTCCATGCGCACGAAGGGCGCTGGTCACTTCTTCGAGAGCTCGACGAACGGGAGGATGAGGCGTGACAACGCCGTCGTTCCACATGACTCCAATCTTGAGTTTTCTGGCAAGGCTGACTTCCCGCCAGGGCAACGGAACGAGCGAGGGATCTTGCTGCCACGGCTCGGCATTGCAGTATGTGCTCATGAACAGGGTTAACGCAGAGCGGGAGGTACACATTGGTCCATGAGCTCCAACAATCCTGCGGACGTTAGCCGACTGGTACATAACCACAATCTACCTATGCCGCGGCTGAAAAGCCACTTACCCGTCGCCGCCAGGAACAGCTCTTGCGCCACTGCGGCTGAGCCGGCCGGTAGAAGGCTTGAACCCATATATGCCAGTGCATCCAGCTGGAGCTCGAATCGATCCGCCGCTGTCTCCTCCAACGCCCTTTCGGACTAATTAGAAAAAGCTCGCAACAGGATTGGTGACATGGAGTAGAGCTCTTACCAGGACGCTTCCTCGCAACGCTACGAGAGCGGCTTCGCCACCCGAGCTCCCGCCTGGAGTCAAGGACAGATTGCGGGGATTGAGCGTCGTTCCGTAGATGTTGGAGGACGTCTCCAGGTGCATGCCTGTCTGCGGCATTGTAGTTCGTGCGTAGAACACAGCTCCAGCGGCCCAGAGGACATCATTGACGCCGCTTACTCCTGACTTGAAGGCGTCAGCTGCAGTTGCAGAGAGAATACGTTCCGAAACCTACAGTCTCTGCATCAATGTAGGCAACCATCCCGCATGTTTTCATGCGCCCAAACATGCCGTGGTGCTCCTTGACAGAGATGGGCAAGCCATGAAGCGGGCCGAGTGGCTCTGGCAGAGCGTCAAGAAGGGCTGCTCGCTCTAAAGCCATTTCAGGAAGCAACTCAGTGATGCAATTCGTCTGTAGGGATGAGAACATTTTCCTTGGGTATCTAGAATGCATCGGCGTCTTACCAGGACTTGAGCCAGTGCCGCGGCACGGAGGAAGGCTTTGGTAACAGTGACGCATGAGTATTTCTTGGAACTGATTGCCGCCAAGATCTCGTCCGCGTCAAGAGATGTGATTTCAATCTCCTCCGGTTCAAGTACCAGATGCCGGATCTCGCAGACGTTTGAGGGAAGCGGATCCGGCAGATTTTCGAGCTTCAGCGGTGGTGAGATCTTGGCTAGCGAGTCATCGCGGATGGCGAGCGCTCTGGCTATCGGGGATCCGAGACGCATGATTTATATCAACGAGTTGCCTGTTTGGCTTCGTGCTCAAATGAAGGGAGTGAAAATAAATGGCTCGAAGGTTCCTCAGCCGAGAATAATACACTGCAAAAGAAGGAGTTTGAGCGCATGTTCTAATATCTCACTTGGCTACGGACGTAGTCGCGACTTTAATGAAGTCCGCGGTGCTCTTCGACTTACAGCATCTGTCGGAGTTGCAGTGACATTACAGGACTGCGATGTCCGATGAATACCGTCTTCTCCAATCTCTTCGCTCCTTGTCGGACTCCATCGATCCCGGAGTCTTTCGGTTGACTCGATAAGAGGTCTCAGA